>ML111051.1:0-29341 GCA_003697995.1 Taxidea taxus jeffersonii
AACATTTTTGAAATATGGAAAATCATCATTCCTTGCCTGTTTGCACTTGTACTAGAGCAGTAATTACCAAACTTGTCTATACTTTGGAATATTCTGGTGAGCTTTGTGAGCTACTGATGCCTGTGGCCTAACCAGGGAGATTGTGATTCAGTTGGTTTGGGGATGGTCTCGGCTTTGGAATTAAAAAAAAAAAAAAAATTCTTCAACCAATTCAACATACAGACAAGTTTGGGAAATGCTGTAGTTAGTAGAAAATGGTAGGGATGATGATTCTCTCTCTCTACTTAGTTTGTTTTTAATGTCTTGCATTAACAGATTTCATATGATACAAGTTAAAACATAAAGAACACTATGTACGTAACGTAAACCTGGTCAGTTAGATTTAGTATGACACATTTAGGCTGAATTTACAAAGTAGGAACCTGGAAACACTGGTTGTCACTCCACCTGATTTCATAAAGGTGAGTGAGAGTTTGTGATGATGTAGTTTGCTTGCTTGTTATGTAGAAAATACCTTTAAATGTGAACATGTGTTATACCTGTTAGTGCCCAAATCTCCACCAGGTATGAGCAGTTAAATAATTCAGTCCCTTTAACTTTTAAGGAAATTAGCAAAGATTATTTTATTTAAGTTAGTCCTCTGTCCTACCCAGAAAGCACAAATAACCAGTAATTGCTTATTCCTTATAGAGAATGTGAGGGTCTCTGTGTCTGGTGTATCTGGTGTGTGTGTGTGTCTGGTGTGTGCGTGTGTGTGTGTGTGTACACACATGCATGCTGGGGGACATGTTAAATGTCATGAGATTGAAAATTTTCGTGAATCTCTGAGAAAAATGCTAAAATATGAAAGTCTTAGAAAATTAGTTTAATACTTGACATTAACAACATAATTTCTATGAAATACTAATTTAGTAAAACCATGGTATTTCTGGTTCTGGATTTGCATTCATTATTACTACAGTGGCTCAGATCCCATTCTATATTTTGAGGATGATTTATGATCCACCAAATACATTCTAAGTATTTACTATGTAGTGAGCATTCTTTTCTCTGGACTACTTGCTATATTATAAAATTAAGTCTTCATTAACTTTTTTTAAACCAGATTTATTGAGATATAATTTACATACCATTCACCCACACACTTAAAATGTACAGTTCAATGGCTTTTACTATATTAACAGAGTCTAGCAATTATCAGCATAATCAATTTTGGAACACCTTCATTCCTCCCAAAAGAAACCCCAGACCCCTCATCTGTCACTGCCCATCCCTCCATCCCCTTAGCCTTAGGTGAACACTAATCTACTTTCTGTTTCTATATATTTGCCTGTTTTGGACATTTCCTATAAATAGACTCACACAATATGTGGTCCTTGTGGCTGGCTTCTTTCATTTAGCATAATGTTTTCAAGATTCATCACTATTGTAGCATGATCAATACTTCATTCCTTTTTATTAACACTTCCATTGTATGGATGTAGCACATATCCACTGTATATCCATTCATTGATTAATGAGCATTTTGGCTGTTATGAATAGTGCTGCTATGTGTATAAATTTTTCTGTGAGTGTAGATTTTAATTTCTCTTGGGCATATACCTAGCAGTGTAATTGCTAGATAATAGATAACTGAATGCTTAACCATTACAGGAAATGCCAGACTGTTTCTCAAAGCAGCTACACCATGTTACATTTCCTTTTGGCTGTGTATGAGGGTTCCAATTTCCACATCCTTGTCAATATTTATTGCTATCATTTGATTATAGCCATCATAATGGACATGAAGAAGTACCACATTGTGGTTTTAACTTGCATTTAATGATTAATGATATGGAGCATCTTTTCATGTATTTACTAGTTATTTATATATCCTTTGGGGGAAAACGTCTATTCAAATCTTTTGTATGTTTTAAAAATTGGGTCTTTTTATCTTTTGACTGTTGAGCTGTGAGCATTCTTTATATAGTCCAGATAGAAATCTTTGTTATAAATATAATGGACAGATGTTTTGTGGGGTGTATTTTCATTTATTGAAGTATAATTAACATACAATGCTTTACTAGTTTCAGGTGTAAAACATTAGAAAATTCTATCAGCCACTGCTTACCGTGTTAGTCACCACCTATTACAATACAAGGTTATTACAATATTATTGACTATATTCTCTATGCTATGTATTTCATCTTCATGAATTATTTTATAAATGGAAGTTTGTACCTCTTAATCCCCTTCATCTATTTCACTCATCCCTCATCTTCCTCCCATCTGGCAACCATAAGTTTATTTTCTGTATTTGTTTGCTCTTTTGCTTCTTTGTTCAGTTGTGTTGTTTTTAGATTCCACATGTAAATGAGATCATCTAGCATTTGTCTTTCTCTGTCTGACTTATTTGCACTTAGCATAACACCCTCTAGGTCCATCCAGATGTCACAAATAGCAAGATCTCCTTCTTTTTTATGGCTAAGTAATTTTTTTTTTTAAAGATTTTATTTATTTGTCAGAGAGAGAGGGCAGGAGCGAGCACAGGCAGACAGAGTGGCAGGCAGAGGCAGAGGGAGAAGCAGGTTCCCTGCTGAGCAAGGAGCCCAATGTGGGACTCCATCCCAGGACGCTGGGATCATGACCTGAGCGGAAGGCAGCTGCTTAACCAAATGAGCCACCCAGGTGTCCCATGGCTAAGTAATTTTTTATGGCTAAGTAATATTGTGTGTGTATGTGTACCACATCTTTATTCATCTATGGACACTTGGGTTGCTTCTACACCTTGCCTATAAGTAATGTTGCAATAATCTTAAAGGTGCCTATATCTTCAAATTAGTATTTTGTTTTCTTTGGGTAAATAAATACCCAGTAGTGAAATAACTGGATCATATGGTATTTATATGTTTCACTTTTGAGGAACCTCCATACTCCTTTCCACAGTGGCTGCAGCAAATTACATTCTCATCAACAGTACATAAGGTCTCCCTTTTCACCATATCCTCACCAACACTTCTTTTTGTCTTTTGGATATTAGCCATTCTGATTGGTATGAGGTGATATCTAATTGTGGTTTTGATTTACATTTCCCTGATGATTAGTGATGTTGAGCATCTTTTAATGTGTCAGTCGGCCATTTGTATGTCTTCTTTGGAAAAACATCTATTCATGTCCTCTATTCTTAATCAGCTTGCTTTTTTTTTTTTTTTTTTTTTGATGTTTTGTTTCATTTATTTTTTTTTTTTTTTTTTTTTTTTTTTTTTTTTTTTGGATGTTGAGTTGCATAAATTCTTTCTATTTTTTGGATATTGACTACTTTTCAGATATACCATTTGTAAATATATTCTCCCATTCACGAGGTTGCCTTTTGTTTTGTTGATAGTTACTATTGTTACATGGTTTTAGTTTTTTGGAGTGTGTTTTTCTGGTTTTAGTATCAGGGTAATTTAATACGGGCTTCATGGAATGAATTTGGAAGTTTTATTCCTCTATTTTTTTTGGACTAGTTTGAGAAATAGGTAACTATTTCTTTAACTCTTCTTTAAGTATTGGGTACAAAAATAAGTATTAACTCTTTAAATACTGGGTACAATTCATTTGTGAAGCTCTGGTCCTGGACTTTTTCTGTTGGGAGATTTTTTTATTATGGATTTAATTTCATTACTAGTAATTGGTCTGTTTAAATTTTCTATTTCTTCTAGATTCAGTTTGGAAGACTGTATATTTCTAGGAATTTATCCATTTATTCTAGGTTGTCCAATTTGTTGGCATATAATATTTCATAATATTCTCATATTTTTGTCTTTGTATGGTGATGGTGGTATTTCCCCTCCTTCATCTTGGACTTTGAGTCCTCTCTTTTTTTATTAAAGAGTGGCTAAAGGTATATCCATTTTGTTTATCTTTTCAAAGAACCATCTCTTGATTTCATTGATCTTGTTTATATTTTTGCTTTCTTAATTGTGTCTTCTGATGCACAAGTTTTTTAAGTCCAATTTGTTTATTTTTGTGTTGTGTTGTGGTTTCATATAACGAAAAATCTTCACCTAACCAAAGCCAAATATATTTATCCCTATCCATTCTTCTAAGATATATTTATACTTTTAGCTTTACATTTAGTTCTATAATCTATTTGGGTTCACTTGTGTATTTTGTGTGTGATACATGTTCAGATTTACTCTTGTATATGAATATCCACTTACTTCAGAACTATTTTTCAAAAAGACTAACTATTCTTTCCCACCCTCCACTGAATTACATTGGTATACTCATTAAATATCAATAATGAGTATGAGGATTTCTTAATTTTATTCATTGGGCTATATATGTCTATACTTATTCTAATATTGCATCGTCTTGATTACTGTAGCTTTGGAGTAAGTTTGAAATCAAGAAGTGTGAGTTCTCCAACTTTGTTTTTCTTTTTAAAGACTGTTTTAGCTATTCTGAGTCACTTATATTTTCATACAAATTTTAGAATCAGCTTGTCCAGTTCTGCAAAGTCAGCTGGTACTTTGAAAAGGATTTAATTGGGCCTTTAGATTGATTTGGGAAGTATTGCCAGCTTATCAGTATTATATCTTCCAATCCACAAACATGGGCTATCTTTACATTCATTTAAATCTTAATTAATGCCTTTCAACAATGTTTTCCAATTTTCAGAGTATAAATTTTGCACTTTTGTTAAATTTATTTCTAAGTATTTTCTTCCTTTTATTCAGTAGTTAATATAATTGTTTTCTTAATATAATTTTCTGGTTTCTTATTTCTGTTGTATAGAAATAAAATGAATTTTTGTATATTAATCTTATGCCCTGAGACCTTAATTTGTTACTTCTAATAGTATTTTAATTTTAACATTTATATATATAACATATAATTTTAGCATTCTATATATACATAAAATCATGTCATATGAAAATAGAGATCATTTTAATTTTACTTTTCTAATCTGGGTGATCTTTATTGCATTTTTGTATCCAACTGCACTGCCTAAAATTTCTAGTACAATAGTGAATAGGAATGTTAGAAATGATATCTTTGTCCCATTCTTGAGTTTAGGGGAAAGCATTCAGACTTTCACCATTAAGCAAAATGTTAACTGTGGTTTTTGTAGATATTTTTTTATCAGTTGAGGAAGATCCATTCTATTCCTACATTGTTGACTGCTTTTATCCTGAAGAGGTATTGGCTTTTGTAAATCCATTTTCTGAATTTATTGAGATGATCATGTAGTTTTTCTCCTTCATTGTTATGATGTATTACATTATTTTTGGATGTTAAGCCAATTTTGCATTCTTGTGATAAATCGCATTTGGTGTTTATGTATAACCCTAGATATAATTCTAGTTTTGGCATGTTTGATAGTTTGATGAAGATTTTGCATTTATACTCTTCTATGAAATTTCTTTTAAAATCAGTTATGAAAAGAGAGAAGTAATGTCATTTATACCATCTTACATGATTACATAATTTCCTTTGCCAAGGTTCTTACAGACTGGGTTTACTTATTTCTAATCTGAAGAACTTCTTTTAGTATTTCTTGAAAAGTGTATATTATAGTAACAAGTCTTCTCATTTCTCTGTTAATATGGGAATATCTTTATTTTGCCTCCATTTTTGAAAGACTGTTTTGCTGGGCATAAGGTTCTTGGTTGACAGATATTTTATTCTTTCAAAACTTTGAATTTGTCATCTCACTGCCTTCTGGCCTCCACTTTTTTGGGTGCAATGAGAAGTCATCTGAAAATCTTATTGGAGCTCCCTTGTACCTGAGTCATTTTTCTTTTGCTGCTTTCAATCTTATCCCATTATTTTTGGCTTTAAAAATTTTTGCTACAATGTGTCTAGATATAGATCTCTTTGCAGTTATCTGACTTAAAGTTCACTGAGCCCCCTTGAATGTATACATTAATGTTATTAAGCTAATTTGAAGCTCTTCGGCTATAATTTCCTTGAATATTATTCCTACTTCATTTTTTTTCCTGCTCTTATTCTTATACTCCCATATGCCTATAGTGGTGTGTTTAAAGACTAATATCTCTGAGTCTGTTCATTATTATTTTCTTCATTCTACTTTCTCTCTGGTCTTCAAATTGCATACTTTCTATTAATGTAAGAAGAGGTTTCATAATTCTTTCTTCTTCCATTTTAAACCTACCATTGAGCCACTCTAATGAATTGTTCCTTTTTTTGTTAAAAGTTTTCATTTGGTTATTATAATTTCTATCTCTTTATCAACAGTCTGATGTGCCTTCATACCTTCATATCTTTAAGCATTTCTTTTGGTTCTTTGAACATGTTTATATCAGCTAATTTGAACTCTGTTAAATCTGACATGTAGGCCCTCTCATAGGCAATTTCTGTTACCTACTTACTTCTTGGTGTACAGGTCATGCAGTCCTGTCTCTTTGTATGTCTTGTACTTTTTAGTTGTTGAAAACTGGAAATTTTACATAACATATTGTAGCTACTCTGAATACTAATCTCCCTTCCCTCCAAGGCTTATATTTGTTTTGATGTTTGTTTGTTTTGCGATTTGGCTGGCTATTTTAGTGAAGTCCATTTTCCCAGCATTAGCCTTGGTTTTGTACCTTGGAAGCTGAAGCACTGGGCAAATAAAGCCACTTTGGTTTTATCTGGTCTGTCTTGACTGTGTTTTTCCCTGATTTCTCCATTAAGCTATCTGACTCATTTGAAATTACACCAGTTGTTAGGCTCTATTAATTACCTATGGGTTGGTCTATTGTTTTTGACAGTGTTCTGGGGCATAAATTTACAGCAGTCTGATCTGATTAAATTCAGACTTGGATAATTTTGAGACAAGTCTTTGAGGTTTGTTCTTACCTCAGAAGAGTTATTTTTGTTTCTGTGCTTGGTTCATTCTGGTAAACTAGTAGAACTATGATTATCTTATTGGTCTCAATTAGGAAGAGTTATTATTTTTGAGAACATCCCTAGATTTGAACTCTCCCTCTAGTCTGTTTCAAATAGTCACTTCCTTTGGGAAGAGTTTTGGAGCTCTCTCTTCTTATGTACTACCTGTCACCATAGGCAAAACTTATTGCCACTACACTTGGTGACAGTGAGGTTGTAGTCACTGGTCTTCTTGGCTTGCCTTCCCAATAATCTCTTAGAGATTCCCTGCCTTACAAGCAAGCTATCGTGAGAGTGATCAGGAACCCAGTATTCTTAGCCTGTCACGCCTGTGTAGAGACTGTCCTATGGATATAAGTTGATTGGAAAAGAGAAGCTCTAACCTCTTGGCCACACTCATCAATTTTGCCTCTTTAACTTAGTTGGAGGAGGAATGAGAAATGCTAGTAGGCTGCCCCTCCTGTGAGATATGGTAACCTTGATTGAAAATTGAGAAGACTAGTAGTCCTACACTCTTAACCACATCTGCCTACAGTGGGGCTTCCATCAGGCTAGGCTGTGAATAAGAGGGTGAAGGAGTAGGTCATGGCTACAATGCCACAGACTTTTAACATTCTTACTGAATTGCAATAGATTTGCTTAAGTAAATGTTTCTTTATTTGTCTTTAAGACAATATCCAGAAAATTTGCAGAGTTGTGCTTTTACAGTTTTGACCAGTTTGGGTTATTTGGGTGGAGAGCAAATCCAAAGAGCCCTTCACACTTCCATCCCAAAAGGAACTTCTTGTAAACTGGTGATTTTGCTATATTTATCATTTGAAAGTTTTGCCCATTTTCATTACAAGGAAGGGCTTTAGCTATATTAATGGAAGATCAGTTCTTTTACATACCAACAAACACAAACACATGCAACTCAAACTCAAAGTTTTAAAAAAATATGTCCATAGTAATATGCAATATTACTGCCTAGTAATACCTAATGGAAATAATATGCCTAGTAATACCTAATGGAAATTAAATCTGATTAAATAAAAATAATTACACTTTATACTTTAATTTGTGGCTGTGAAGCCATTGTACAGCCATACCATATACTTCGTAAGTGTATCTCCTACATTTAATTGTATTAGACCCAGGTCAGTCTGTAGAAAAACTTCCCAAATAACTTTTTTTTAAATTGTACATCAGGAAAGGGAGACTTGGTCCAATAATAAAGTATAGTGAACTTGTGTTATAGTCTAAATTGAAACATGAAGTGAAACAAGAAACAAACATAAATTTCAAACTTACAGAAGGTGTTGGGCTTTCTTTCGGACCTGTTGACTCACTTATTACAAATTAACAATAAAAACACTAATTTTCAATTTATGTATGTCAAAGACCAGGAAAATGTGTTCTAAAGATCAATTGTTAAATGTCAAATTGTAATATTTCATATAGGTAAATATTTTTAAATTCCATTTTTTTTGCCTTAAGTTCTTTCTGTGGAGAAATACATATAAACACACATACACACAACACAGAATATTGGCCCCAGTGAGAAAAACATGCTCTTTGTTGAATATATAAAACAATGAAGCCATTACCATGCTCCAGCATTTTCATGGGCATCCAGAAGAGAATGAAGGAATGGATCAAAGCATTTAAGCATTGAAACCAAAACACCTAAAAGAAAGCAAAGCAAGAAAGTTATGATAGTACACTGGTCTAAATCTAAAAACATGTGATATTATGAAATATGTTTGTAGTTTAAAACAGTTATAAACCCAAAATATTTTCCTGAAGATGGAAAAATTCCATTTCTTTTAATTCTAAAAGAAATGACTGGGAATGCATGAGATATTATTTGAAAAGAAAAATTAAATGTAAATGTATGAAACTCAAATATAGGATATTTGTTTCAAAAAATTATAAGGTCCTAAATTATCTGATGAAAAAGAACCAGAAGTAATTTTTAAAAGAAATAAAAATATTTTTAATACTTAAGTTGTAGTATTTTAATAATTTCATACCTTATTTCATATGATACACTCTGTACCTTTACATCTCCACCTAGACTCTGGTAAAAATAAATTTTAATATACCACATACAATTTTATTAGAAGAAATCTTAATAATATAAGATCTCTTTAGAGTCAGACAAGAGTACACCTTGGGGTTAGATGGCTGAACTTCTTTTGGTTAAAAATACATAAGTTATTTTTATGCTTGCCAGGAAGACTTACAGATAAAGGACTAAAGAAGAAAAAAATATGGAAAAACATATTTTGTCCTGTGACCTAAATTTCCTGGAGCAAAGCTGTTTTTAGGAAAGAACGTAAGAAACTGGTTTAAAAGCACAGTTAATGCCAAATTGGAAAACCTCAAGACTCATGGAACATTGGGTAAAATATGTAGAAGTTTTTGTCTCAGTACTGGAGAAAAATTATCCTTGGACTTAGGACAACTCCTGTCCTTCCTAATAAATATTAAGATGCAGTTCCACAAGGATTAAATTGTTTCCAGAACAAAACTCAAGAATAGTCATGGTAACACAGAATGAAATTTCTGTACACAGCAAAGGAAGCTAACAACTAAACAAAAAAGCAACTTATTGAATGGGAGAAGATATTTGCAAATGATACATCCAATAAGGAGTAAATATCCAAAATACATGTAAAAACTTCTACAATTCAACACCAAAAAAAAACAAATAATCTGATTAAAAATGGGAAGACATTTTTCTAAAGACAGATGGCCAACTAACACATTTAAAGATGCTCAATATTACTCATCATCACGTAAATGCAAATCAAAATAGCAATATAACTTTATATCTATCAGAATGACTAAAATAAAAAACAAGTGTTGAAGAGGATGTGAAGAAAAAGGAAACTTTGTGCACTGTTGGTGGCAATGCAAAGTGGCTCAGCCACTGTAGAAAACAGTATGGAGGTTTCTCAAAAAATTAAACATAGAAATACCATATAATCTAGTAATTCCACTACTGGGTATTTACAAAACAAAACACTAATTGAAACAGATATATGCACTCCTATGTTTACTGGTAATAAAGAAAAAGCTCTTCAAAGCAGCCAGATGAAAAAAGACAGTAAAATCATAAAGATGAAGATAACAGTAATTCCCCATTAAAACAATGCAAGAAGACAATAGAAATTACTGAAATAAACTATCAACCTAGAATTTTATGCCAAGCAAAAATAAGTTTTAAAGGTAAAATGAAGATTTTTTGAGATATATATAAAAGCTGAAAGAGTTCATCATCAGCAGATTTGCACTACAAGAAATTTTAAAGGAAGTCCTTCAGGCAGAAAGGAAATTACAACAAATAATAACATGGTGAATCTACACAAAGGACAGAAGATCACTGGAAATAATAAATATATGGGTAAAGATTTAAGTGTTTCTCTTGCTGGGATGCCTGAGTAGCTCAATTGGTTAAGCACCTGCCTTTGGCTCAGGTCATGATCCCGGATTTCAGACCATGTCCCTCATCAGGGAACCTGATTCTCCCTCTGCCCCGCTGCTCCCCTTGCTTGCTCAGTCTCTCTGACAAATAAATAATAAAAACCTTTTGCGGGAAAAAAAAAACCTAAGTTGTTTCTTTTGCTATTTAAATAACTTTTAAAAATATTTGTTCAAACACAAATATGAATATGGTATGGGGTTTTTAATATATGTAAAAATAACATGTATGACAATAGACCAAAGGTCAGAAGGAAAGAAATGGCGGTATACTATTAAGTTTTTTATACTGTGTGTGAATTAGTATATCACTTGAAGACAGACTATATTAGCCTAAAGATATGTGGTATAAAACCTAAAGCAAATTCTTTAAAAAAAAAAAAAAAAGAAAGAAAGAATTAAAGCTAAAAAGCCAACAAGGAGATGAAATGGAACTCACAAAAATTGATCCAAAAGAAGTCAGAACAACAGGAAACAAGGAAAGAAATTATAATTGGGAAAAATGGAAAATATATAGAAAGATGGTAAATTTACACCAAAACACATCAATAAACACTTTAAATATAAATGCTTTAAACACTGAGTATAAAAGCAGATATTATCAGATTGGATAACAAAGCAAGACTACAAACTGCCCACAAGAAACATACTTTAAATATGAAGACACAAGTTATAAGAATGTTATAAGGTTATATAACTATAAGGTTATAAGTATAAGGATGGAAAAATAGAAACATTAAAAAAATCTGAAGTGGTCAGGCCAGTATCAGACAAAGTAGATTTCAGATCAAAGAAGAAAACAGATAATTTCTTAATGAAAAAAGGATCAATCAAGACAATATAATAATCCTAACCATTGATATACCTATTAACAGTACTTCAAAATACATGAAGCAAAACCAATAGAACTTCAAAGGGATAGAGATGAATCTATACTTTCAGTTGGAGGTTTAGTTCCTCTCCATAATTGATAGAATAACTGAACAGAAAATAAGAATGTAGAATTTTGAATATTAACTTGACCTAATTTAATCATTCTGTTCAAGTTGAAATATTTATGATAGACTATATTTTGAGCCATGAAGCAATACATTTAAAAGACCCATGTTTTTCCAGGTGTCTAATTTTTTTTTATTGAAGTACAATTAACATACAGTGTTATATTAGTTTCAGGTGTACAATATACTGATGCAATAATTCTAAACATTACTCAGTGCTCATCACAATCAGTGTACTCCTAATTCTCTTTATTTTACTCATCCTCCTATCTAACTCTCATCTGGCAATCACCAGTTTGTCTCTGTATATAAGAGTCTACTTTTTTGCTCTTTTTGCATTGTTTTTCACTTGTTTTTTCTTAAATTCTACATATGAGTGAAATCATATGGTATTTGTCTTTCTCTAACTTATTTCACTTAGAGTTATATCCTCTAGGTCCATCCATGTTTTTGCAAATGACAAGATATCATTCTTTTTCTGGATGAGTAATATTCCACTGTGTGTGTGTGTGTGTGTGTGTGTGTGTGTGTGTGTGTGTAGATATATATATCTACACATCTTTATCCATTCATCTATTGATGATCACTTGGGATGCTTCCATATTTTGGCTATTGCAGACAATTTGCAATAAATACAAGTGCATAGGAATTAATATGCAAAATATATAAAGAACTTGTACAACTCAACACCAAAAAAACAAAAACAAAAACCAATTAATGTGATTTAAAATGGGCAGAGGACCTGAATAGACACTTTTTCAAAGAAGACATAACAGATGATTAACTGACACATCAAAAGATGCTCAACATCACTATCATCATGAAAATATAAATTAAAACCACAACGAGATATCAATTTATACCTGTCAAAATGGTTAAAATAAAAAAAATATGAGAAACAGCAAATATTGGGAGAATGTAGAGAAAAAGGAACCCTTGTGTACTATTGGTAGTAATGTAAATTGCTGCACACATTGTTGAAAAGAGTATGCAAGTTTCTCAAAAAGTTAAAAATATAATTATCATATGCTCTAGTATGGCACTACTGGGTACTTACCCAAAGAAAACAGAAACACTAATTTGAGAAGATACTTGTAGGTGTCTATATTTTTTAAAGCTTCACTAATAATGACTGAGATGCAATTAGGTTTACTCTTATAGCCTGTAAAATCCCTTTAATTCCCCTGTTAAATCTCAACTCATGATCCCAGGAAGAAATTGTACCAAAAGAATCACTTGTCTCATCTAAGAAGACAAAAGTATTTGCCAGGACTGACCCACTCCACACAGCATGCTTCCTGAAGCGGCTCAGTGCACAATTTGTGGGACCATATGCGGTGCCTTGCTTCTTTTTCTTAAGGCTTATCTTCCCACATACTGTTATTTAAACCTCAATTCCCTGGTTAACTAAACTACAAGGTAAATGATTGCACAGGGCTGCATCCCTTGCTTTATAAATTATTTTTTTAAGCATCAGAAAAGGAAAAGACCAAAGGTAACTTTGGTGTTAAGTTGAGATAAAAGGCCTGCAAAAAATCTTCTGTTTACCTTTGTGTTGAAAGTATTCCCTGCCTGAGAAATCCTGTAGAGCTGTGGATATGCAAGCAGGCTCTTCTGACTGCAACACTGTTCAAAGATCCCCAGAGAAAAAGGTGGTAATGAAGTGAAAAGCTACATAGAAAACAAGGATTTGTTAAAAAGAACTTTTAGTCTGTAACTGCGTTAATATTGTAGCAATGTCAATTTCCTGACTTTCATAATGTATTACAACTATTAAGCTATCATTATGGGGTAAACTGGTTGAAGGAGACACAACTGTTTTTGTATCTTCTGGTAAGTCTTAAGCTATTTAAAAATAAAAATTATTTACAAAGAAGCACATGGATTCCAACACACTTAACAAATCACAACTTAACTTTTCTGATTGATTTGAAACTGTAAATGTTGCTTTATGAGCATAAAATGAATAAATTTATTCTTGTTTAATGAACATAAAAATAAATGGAATATCTAGGTATTTAAATAAAGGCATAATATTGACCAATATATCTACCAATAATTACATCTGTATCCCTCATAAGAATCAGTTGTTTTATAAGCTAGTTCACTTGCCAGATCTTGGCACATAATAGTTACTAAATAGTGTTGTGAATGTTAGATTAAAAAAATACACACACACACAAAAACAAAACAAAACAAAACAAATACACAAAAATTCTTTATCTTGATAATTACTATCAGAACCAAAGGGATGTTTCCTATTCATCTACTCTTCAAATATTTTATTAACAATCATTATGCTTGCAACCATATTCAATTAAAAATACATGATCTTTTAAAAAGTTCTGGACCTTGTCAAGGAGAGAACCTTATAGTAGTAGGTATAATAATAAGAGAAAAAAAATGGTGAGGAAGGGAGAAGTTAAAAGAGGAGAAGAGAGGAAAATAGCAGGAAGATAGAAGTGACATATTTCTGTTCCATTTTGTTTCTATTTCTATGGCAGTTTAATCAGGGATTCTTCACAAAAAGCAACAAGATAGTACAAGCTTCAACGGGCAAGCATTTTTCACATCTCTGAGCTTCTTGTGTCTGCTGTTGTCTCATTGGCTAAACCAGTCACAGGGCCAAACCCAGAGTCAGTGTGAGTGGGTACACCAAAAGGTGTGGATACAGAAGGGCATGAACAAATTGGGGGACCTTTATTATAACAATCTAACACAACATATGACATATGTAGATTTTCTTTCTAGAATTTTATACAGAATGTTGACAGCAACTAAAGCAAGTATTATTGTTAATCTTTTTTTTTTTTTTTTTTTTTTGTCTTATTGCACTGGCTAGGACCTACGGATGGTGTTAAATAGAAGTGGTAAGAACATACATTCTTCTCTTGTTCTTCATCTTAGGGGAACAGGCTTTGCCATTAGGTATGATGTTAGCTGTAGGTTTTTCATAGAAGCACTTTCTTAGTGTTCATCAGAAACCAATGGCTGGTGCTGGTATAGACTGGGGTCCCAGGGCTCATGGAGGTAATAGGTTGGCTAGGGCACCCAGACCCTATCCATTAAGGAAAGGTTAAGTTTCTGAATGTTAGAGTTAATTTACTTAACTTGCTATTTAATTTACTTAACTTGCCATTTAATTATATCAATATCTGCTTCATTTTTAATTACTTTCTAATGAGCTATGTTATTCTTACATATTAGGATTCTAATATGTTATTAATAAGTTAACACTACAGTTAGGAAATATTTATCTTCATCACTAGCCATTTCTGAAGACTATTATTCTGTTATTAATATAGCCCCTTTGGCTTTTTTAAAAATTATTGTTTACATTGTAGGGGCACCTGGGTGGCTCAGTGGGTTAAAGCCTCTGCCTTCAGCTCAGGTCATGATCCCAGGGTCCTGGGATCGAGCCCCACATCAGGCTCTCTTCTCAGCGGGGAGCCTACTTACCTTCCTCGCTCTCTGCCTACTTGTGATCTCTGTCAAATAAATAAATAAAATCTTTAAAAAAATTACTGTTTACATTGTAAATTTTTTCTCATCCTTTTTCTTTTTGCCTATCTGTGTCTTTATATTTGAAGTACGTTTTTTAAAAACTATTTATTTATTTGACAAAGAGACTCCCAACAAGAGAGGGAACACAAGCAAAAGGAGTGGGGAGAGGGAGAAGCAGGCTTCCCACTGAGCAGGGAACCCAACTTAGGTTGGGGTTTGAGTCCAGGACCCTGGGATCATGACCTGAGCCAAAGGCAAACGCTTAACTACTAAGCCACCCAGGTGTCCCCAAAGTAGGTTTTGATTTTGTTAATCCAATCTGACAATATCTGCCTTTTAATTAGAATATTTAAACCACTTGCATTTCAGTGTAATTATAATGTGGTTGGATTTAAATCACCTATCTTTTGTTGTTTTTATTGCATTTAGTCTTCCTCTTTACCTTATTTACTGGTTTCTTTTGAAGTAATTGAACATTAAGATTTTATCACCATTATTGGTTCATTAGCCATAATTTTTGGTGGTTTTAGTTAAGGTTTACAGTATACATACACAATGTATCACAAAATTCAAATAACAGTACACTCCCAAATTCCTCCTCCTTTTCTTTGTGCTATAGTTATCATGCATTTTTATTCTAAATTAATAACAAATCCCAGAATACATTGTTAATTTTGCTTTAAACAGTTATCTGTCATCATAACTGAAAATGAGGGGAAAGGGGTAAGTCTTTTATTAATGCCCACATAATTAACATTTTTGTTCCTCTTTCTTTCGTTTGAAGAGCTTCCCTTAACTTTTATTATAGGTCTTCTAGTGATAAGTCTTCTATTTATTTGGTTTATTTTCAGAAGACATTTTTGTTGCATATAGAACTTTAGGTTAATGGATTTTTTCTTTCTTTCAGATCTTTAAAGATATTCCATTGTTTTCTGCCCTGCATGGTTTTCAATCAGATATCTGCTTTAGTTCCTATGTTTATATTCTATATGTAATATTTATCTGGTTGATTTAAAGATTATTCTCTTCATTACTGATTTTCAACAATTTGGTTATGAAGAACATTTGTGTTTTTCTGATTTTTCTCTCTGTGCTTCTGTAATTGCTATGTCTTCATATTTACTGATCCTATTTCTGAAGTTTCTAATTTGCTCTTAATCCTATCCAGCAAAATGTCCATTTTTTATTTGTATTTTTTATAAGGTTCTATTTGGTTCTTTTCTATTGTCTTCTGTTTTTCTCCTCATTATGTTCATTTCTTCATTTATATTCTTGCACATGTTTATAAGATTTAAAATACCTGTTTTAAATTCTTATCTATTAATTCTAACAATTTTATAATTTTTTTATCTGCTCTCATTGACTTATTTTTCACATTATGGATCTTATTCTCCTATTTCTTTACATGACTATTATCTTTTATTGGATGCACTACTTCAAATTTTGTGTTGAATACTTAATTTTTTTTCAATTCCTTATTTTTAGTTTATTTGTATATATTATTTTCTGTGGCTTTGGAGTCCCCTTAGCCTTTATTTCTTTTTTTTTCTTTTTAAGATTTATTTACTTTGAATTTTTTGAATTTTTTATTATGTTCAATTAGCCAGCATATAGTACATCATTAGTTTTTGATGTGGGGTTCTGTGATTCATTAGTTGTTTATAACACACAGTGCTCATCACTACACATGCCCTCCTTAATACCCATCACCAGGTTACCTCATTCCCCCATCCCTTTCCCCTCTGTAGCCCTCAGTCTGTTTCTTGGACTCGAGTCTTTCATGGTTTGTCTCCCCTTTGATTTCTTCCCATTCAGTTTGCCCTCTCTTCCCCTATGATCCTCTATGCTGTTTCTTATATTCCACCTATGAATGAAACCATATGATAATTGTCTTTCTCTGCTTGACTTATTTCACTTAGCATAATCCCCTCCAGCTCTATTTACGTCCATGCAAATAGTGGGTATTCATCCTTTCTGATGGCTGAATAATTTTCCACTGTATATACGAACCACATCTTCTTTATCCATTCATCTGTTGAAGGACATCTCGTCTCTTTAAATATTGTTTGCCTGTGTTCCAATTTGTAGGTAAGTAACTTGCAAATTAGTTTGATTTTTTTTTTAAGGTTGCTTTTAAGTTTTATTATTATGGGCCTAGAATAGTGTTTATTATAGGTCTAATTTATCTTTATTTTTAAAAATATAACTCAAGTTTTCCCCATATTGTGTGTAACAAGTTATTCCTAGCCCTGATTTAGCTCTAAGAATTCATCCTACTGCTTTCTGGTAGTTCTTTCCCTAGCTTTGGGTAGTTTTTTCTCATTGATACATAAACCACAACCAAAGACTCAAGAGGGCTCTCTACAGATCTTCAGAGTCATTCTTTCTGTCTCTCTCTCTCAGTACAATTCCCTCTTTGACATTCTAACTACCTGGGCTCACTGAGCTCACTGTGTCTTCAATTAATTAAGACACCTGGGTTTTCTTTTGGGTCCACTTTCCTGCATCATGGCTTGGAAATAGTCTTTCTCTCAAGGATAACAGCCATGAGAAGACTGTTGTTTAATGTTTGAAAACAATTGTTTTATATATTTTGGCTGACACTTAAGTTATTTCTCGTAGGAAGGTAATTCCTGTAGCAGTTTAGTCATGTATGGGCAGAAGCGGAAATGATATATGACCTCCAGAAACATTATGACTACTTATTTAAATTTAGTTATTAAATAAGCAATCTGGCTCTCTTATTGCTAGTAAGTATTTGAAATGTTCTAGACTTCATCTTTTTCCCATCTATAAAATATATATGTAATGAGATAATATTTAATGAGTCAATGGATATTAATAATCATCATATATTATCCTAAAATGTCCATAATTTTGTTTCCCATGATAACCCTCATTTACTGCTGATTAAAAAAAAAAAGATTCCATTGACCAATCCCTGTGGCCTACACATTCATAGTGAGTTTTCTCACACAAAGACTCTGCCATCCCAGTCAGTTATGAAACTTAAAAAAATGAGTATTGTCATCTGCGACAAAAAGCCTGGTAGAGACAAATATGTGTGTGACTTTAGGTCCACTGATGTAGTGCTCTAGCCAAATATGTCTAGAATATACATGTACACAACTATTCATAGCACTAGACATTTCTGTATTATTGGACACTCAATGACTTTTGTCTAGTCTATGCTGTTTCAGAATTTAAGCCCCTAGAAGACAGAATTTTAGGGATTAAGGCACAGAGTATCAGATCGTAATATGCTATGATAATGCATACATACAGTAGCAGAGGTCCTGATATACTCATTGGGAGCTTAATTTTTATGCTAGGTATCCCTAACCTATAAAGTGGAATAATAAACAAGAAAAATAAAACAAAAATTAAAAGGTGAATTAAAAGTCCATTTAACCATACTGTTTATTTCTAGTTTTTTAATTTTAAATGAGTTAAGTAATGGTATGAAATTGTTAGTTTCAGAAAATTGTTTATTATAGGACTTCATATCAAAATTCATCATTTCCTATAAACACAGGGTGAAATATTTACCAAAGGACAAATTTTCTACCAGGAGATTTAAAAGGCCAGGGAATTATACTATAAACACACACCCACATATAAAGATACAAATAAATATTAATTAAATGCATTATATATATTGAATAGATGGAGGGAGAGTTCAATAACTACTTGGCTTAAAAGCCTAAAAACATACAGGCATATAGTAAGGAGATTTTGGCTGTATTATCAAAATGCATTGCACAGAAATTTAATGTAGTTGCTACAGAATGATCTCTTATGATTGAAACCATGTGTGCCAAGTATAGGATTCTGCAAGATGTGTTGCAGCAACAAAGGCTCTAAAGATGAGTTTGTGCTGCCTGCTATGTGCAGATGATTGACTTAGATACACTTCCCAGACATAAACAGCATGCTCTCAGATAGAGATGGGGAATGCTTACCACATTGTACAAGCTTATGCACCAATGTTCAAATATAATCTGCCCAGAAAATCCATTAACAAAGGCAAACCAAAGCTGAAAGAGAAGAAAGTTCAAGAAGTTTTATATCAATATTGACCTAAATGTTTCCATTCATTGAAGTACTTAAGATACTGTACTTTATCATTCTTTTTTTGTCATTAAATGGGATTTTAACAAAATATAAGTAAAACAAAGTTTGAGTGAGCCTAACAGAAAGCCAGTCCATTTATTTTAGAATTTTTATTTTATTCTTTGTTACTGTTCTTTCTCTATCAAGAAATAATTTTAATGAAATATTTAGATCTCATTGTCCAATAATGCATTGCTTTGGTAAAGCATGATATTGAATTATAAAGGTTCAGAATGATTTTGTCTATTGCTTCAGCAAATTGTAGCATCTGCAGCTACTAATAATCGTAACTGGCCCAGCCAAAGAAAGGAGAACTACTAATTCAAAAGAGATATATGTCCCTCTATGTTTATTGCAGGATTATTTACAACAGAAAAAAGGTGGAAGCAACCTAAGTGTTCATCAACAGATGAATGGATAAAGAAGAAGTGATACATATACATATCCAATGAGATGTTGCTCAACCATAAAAAAGTATGAGATCCCATCATTTGCAAAAACATGGATAGATTTAGAAGATAGCCCTCTTTGACATGAGTTTGTAAGTGTTACTTTCTCTGTAAAGTTTTGGAAGAGTTTGAGGAAGACTGGTCTTAATTTTTCTTTGAATAATTGGTATAATTTTCCAGGGAGGTGTTTGATTACTGATCTCATCTCCTTACTATAGTGTGTTCATATTTTCTATTTCTTCATTGTTTGCCCAGCTGACTTTTGACGAAGGTGCAAAATCAATTTAATGGAAGGATAGTCTTTTCATCAAATAGTACTGAGATAATTGGATCTCTACGGGCAAAACAACTAGACAATCTAAACCCTCCACTATACACAAAAATCAACTGAAAATGAAACATGACATTAACTGTAAAACACTTTTAGAAAACTACAGAGAAGAAAATCTTTGGAATCTAGAGCTAGGCAAAAAGTTTTTTGACATAGAACCAAAAGCATGATCTATAAAAGGAAAATATATAAATTGGACCATATCAAAATTAAAAACTTTTGTACTCTGAAAGACCCTATTAAGATGACAAAACAACATGATACAGACTGGAAGAAATATTTGCAAACTACTTATCTACCAGAGGACTAATGTCTAAAATATGTGAACTCTCAAAACTTAAGAGCAAAAAAACAGTTCAATTAGAAAATGGACAAAAAATATGAAGACGCATTTCACTGAAGAAGATATGAAGATAGCAAATAAGTACATGAGAAGATGCTCAACATCATTAGCCCCTATGGATATGCAATTTAAAACCACAGTGACGTATCACTACCCATCTATCAGTATGGCTAAAAAAATAAATAGTTATAAAATCAAGTGTTGGTAAAGATCCAGAGAAACAAGATAACAGATGCTTTGCTGGTGGGAACTGAAAATGGTACAGTCACTCTGGAAAATAGTTGATAGTTTCTTTTAAGACTAAACATGCACTTACTATATGATCCAGAAATTATACTCTGGACATTTGTCCTAAATAAGTGAAAACTTGTGTTTGCACAAAACCTGCACACAAATGCTCTTCAACAGGTGGATGATAAATGTTATGGTAAGGGAATAAATGATATAGGGAAAAACTTCTATCAATCTAAAGGGAATTATACTGTCTGAAAAAACCCAGTCTCAAAAGGTTATATTCTACATGATTCCACCTTTATAATATTCTTGAAAGAACAAAATTTTAAGGATAAGAAACAGATTAGTCACTGTCAGGGGTTAGGGATGGATGTGAATATAAAGGGGTAGCATGAAGGGGATCCTTGTGGTGTGGGAACTGGTTTATATCATTGGGGGAGGGTTGGGGAGGGAAATAGGCCTCTGCTTTGATTTCTTAGGTGTTTGCATCAATCTACAAGTGGATAAAAGTATACAGAATCACACATACAAGTATGTATAAAGCTGGTGAAATATGAATAAGCTCTGTTGATTATATCCCGATATTTGATATTTGATACTGTCCAGGAGTTATTCAAGATGTTCTTTGGGGAAAATTGGGTGAATGTTTTGCAGGACCTCCTAAAAATATTTTTTATAACTTCCTATGAATCTATAATTATTTCAAAATAAAATATTTAAAAATATGTTCCCGTAGCTAAAATAAAGGTTTATATGGGTATTTTTTAAGTCAAGATGATGGTTAGAAGATTCAAGTTTACTGAATAACTAAGTGAAAACCTAACACAGAATTATGTAATAGTAATTTAAGTGATACAAATATGGGGGAAAAAAACCAAAAACCCTAAAGTACCAAGACTGGTATCAAAGAAAGACCTAACTTTTCCATGAAAGAAAGTGCATCTCTTTTCTTACCTCAATAACATATAACACAACATTTTTGTAGAAAGAATACAATATGCACTTTGTCACTCGAAAATGATTCCAAGCTCCATGAACCAGCAGAAGCTTCTCCAAGTAGCTAAACTAAAAGAAGGAAATAACAGTCAGTGCAAGTTCAAATGAATCTATCATTTACTGACAAAACCCACAAAACATCATTTTCTCAGCATTTCACACCTCAGATTTCCCGCTCTAGAAAATACAACATAGAAGGAAGTGGAATGAAACCAATTTCACAGACAACCTGACATGGCAGTTTTCTATAAAGAATTTTTTTTAAAGCTTTATAAACTTAACTTCTCTTAGCACTAAAAAAAAAAAAAAAAAAAAAGATTTTTTTAACATCATATTTTTTGCCCAGTCAATGCTTCTTGGATTTTCACTTGGAGTGTGCAAGGCCTTTAATCTGATATATATCAGGGCTTTGATCATAGTAATGGGACAGAATTATTTAATGAAAGGAACATCCTATTAGAAACAAGAATGTGGGTTAAATCACTTTTTTTTTTTTTTACATGTGATCAGATGTAAGTAACAAAATCTTACAGGAACCAGTTCCCCACTTAATATAATAAATAAAAAGTTAAAATTTAAAATGAAGGATATATGTAGCCTCTGCAGTGTTGGTGAGCCTCCTACCCTCATATACATACACACTTTCATAGCAGTGATTACCTTCTAACAAACAACAGGTATTGTTGTATATTTTTATTTCCTACAATGGAAACTCTGTGAAAGTAGGTCTCATTGTTTAATTTACTGATGAAGCTTAAACACCCAGAAACATGCCTAGAATATGGTATTTGCTTAGTGAATATTTTTTTGAATGAATGACTACTAAGGAGAGTTATTCCACAAAATGAAGTAATTCCATAATTTAATGACTCTTATAATTAAATACTTACTTCAAAGTGTCACAAATCGGTATGTATAAAAAACTTGAAACTTTTTTAAAAAGAGCATTTAAGATTTTGGATCATGAGAGAGCACAATGGGGAAGAAGATGCTAATCATAAAAGGTAGGGCTAAATGAGAAATAAGTGAATTAAAAAAAGGGTTTTATTTGTTATTACCCAGAACTTGATATTAAGTTTGAGTCACAATAGAAAATATTCCCATTGCCTCAGTGTTTAGCTTTGCAGTTGTTTAAAGTCAGAGTTCCGTTTCTTGGGATAATTTTAAAATATTAAGGAATTTGGGGAGAAGGAAGTGAATAATTTACACTTTTCAGAGAATAAAATGATCCAGGTTATAAATTGAATGTTATACTACTATACTCTGAGAAGGGAAAGTTGTATATTACCTAGAAAGAGCAGAGTAAAAGACATTTGTTTGACCACTGCTGCAGAATACATATGAAAGGCTAGAGGCAGATGGGGCAGAAATGGGAAAATTTCAGGGACGCCTGGGTGGCTCAGTTGGTTAAGCGGCTGCCTTTGGCTCAGGTCATGATCCCAGCGTCCTGGGATCGAGTCCCACATCAGGCCCCTTGCTGGGCGGGGAGCCTGCTTCTCCCTCTGCCTCTGCCTGCCTCTCTGTCTGCCTGTGCTTGCTCCCTCTCTCTCTCTGACAAATAAATAAATAAAATATTAAAAAAAAAAGAAATGGGAAAATTTCCACTTATAGTTCTGGAGATAAGATTCATTCTGCAAAAGTATAAAATGGCACACATCATTGGCAGAATACCTTCTACCTCTTTGCAGTCAAAGCTGCTCTCAGGTCAAAGTAAGACGGAGGGGAAAAAATCCCAATGTGGCTTTAAGTATTGACATGAGATAGCCTTTTAATAGGGGCCTGAGCACAAATCAAATCAATTCCTGCATTAATGACTGTCTTGGTGTGGCACTTTAGGGGTGGGTGGAAGGAAGAAAAGAAAACTTGGAAGTCTGTTCCAAGATGGTGACACAGGAAGACCCTCAACTCACCTCCTTCACAGACACATCAAATTTGCACCTATTTATTACTCCTGAGGGCTGACTGAATAGTTTCTGCACCATAAAAGATAGATGGAGACACAGTAAGAAAAGGAATCCCCACCCCTGACACTGCAAAATGCAGTGGGGAGCAACAGTAGTACTTAATGACCATGAGAAGTTTCATATGTCCTGGGGTACAGAAAAAAACCCACAGTCTAAACAGGTAACTATAATATCAAGGAAGCAGCCCCAGAACCCTCCCAAATAGCAGATGAGCCCCTTGAACTCTCTCCAGGTGAGAGGAGCTAATGAGTACCATGGTTTGTGCTCTTCCTCTACTTTAATAGTTACCAACAGGAACATGGTCTGCATGCCATAGCCAGCCTACTGATTCAGCAAGCCCCAGGCTCTTAGCCCATACCAGCCCCAGACATCCAGAAAACAAAACAAAACAAAAACAAAAAACAAACAAAACCAAAAAACCCCTCACTTTTAAAGAGCAACTAGAATATAAGAGTTAGCCCTAAAACTCTGACAAGTAGTGTGGGGGGTTGCTAGAAACCTCTAGGTTGGAGGGGCTGCTAGGTGCCACAGTTTATTCCTTTTCCACCTTGATTGTGTAGATGGGAGCATACTTTGGGTGCCCCAGCCAGTCTACCACCTCAGTGAGCCTAGACCCCCTAGCCCACTTCAGCCCAAGGTGGGCCCAGCATGGCACCACTGGGACAATCCATGTTAGCACTCACTACAACCCCAGCCATCGCCATCTCAATAAGGTGACACAGGAGCAAAGCACCCCAGAACACTCCTGGCCCACACTAATTGGCACTGCACCACTCACCAGGGTATGTCCTGAGCAGAATGCCCTGAGAACCCCTTGGGCCATACACACCTCAGCTCCAATCAGCTTACATAGAGAGCCTAGGAACCTATGCCCTGAGCCTCCCTTGGCAGAGTGCCCCCTGTGTAGAGTACCTAAGGACACCCAGCTTATATGCACTTCAGCTGTCCTGGTGTTCAGAACACCAGGAGAGACCTAAGAACATCCCCTTATATGCTTACTTCAGCTCAGGCCATCCAACTAGGGTGGCTCCAGCAAAGAATGCCTTGGGAATCCCATCCTATGCCAGGCACAGCTCTAGCCAGGCAGCCAAAGTGACCAGGCACACACAGTCTATATGAGGGACAACCATACACAGGGCCACTCCTTTAAGCTTAGAAGAGCAGCTGTTCTGCCTAATTCATAAAAACACAGAAAGCCAAGTAAAATGAGAAGACAGAGGAATATGCTCCAAATGAAAAAACAAGACAAAAACCTCAAAAAAAAGAGAGAGACAGAGAGAGAGAACTAAAAACAGAAATAACCAGCCTACCTGATAAAGATTTTAAAGTAATGATCATAAAGATGCTTACCAGACTAGAGAGGAGAGTGGATAAACTCAGTGAGACCTTCAACAAAGAAATAAAAAATATAAAAAAAGAACCAATCAGGGTTGAAGAATGCAAAAAAAAAAAAAAAAGGAAAATTCGAAAAAAATGCAATAATTGAAATAAAAGATACACTGCAGGGAAATGAAGGTAGATTAGAGGATACAGAAAAATGGATCAACAATCTGGAGGACAGGGTAATGGAAAGCACCTAAGCTGAACTATAAAAAGAAAAAAAGAAATGGGGATGGGTTAAGGCATCTCTTAGACAACATCAAGGGAAGAAACATTCACATTACAGAGGTTCCAGAGAGAGGAGAGAGTAAGAGGCAGATAAGTTTATCTGAATAAATAATAACTGAAAACATCCCTAACCTAGGAAAGGAAACAGAAATTCAGATTCAGGAAGCACAGGGAGTTCCAATAAGACATCCACCACAACAACACATAATAATGACATCCAGCAAAGTTATTCAGAATTCAGGATGAGATAAAGAACTTCCTAAACAAAAATTAAAAGAAATCATCACCACTAAACTGGCCTTATGAGAAATACTAAAGAGACTTCTTTAAGTGGAAAACAAAAGGCCATAATTAGAAGTAAATATATATGCATGTATATGTATATGTATATGTGAAAGGAAAACTGTTCTAAGGTGAGCCAAACATATAATAAAGATCATGGGAGCAATCACTTGTAAACTAGTATGAAGATTAAAAGACAAAAGTAGTAAAATTAATTCAAAAAAATTAGTTAAAGGGATTTACAAAATATAAAGATGTAAAATATACATAAATTGTGGAGGTAGAAGAAAAAATGAAGTACTTTTAAAATAACTTTAAACTTAAGAGACCATCAACTTAATATAGTCTGCAATATACTTTGGATGCTATATAAAACTTCATAATAACCATAAACCAAAAACTTCTAACAGATACACAAAAAAATAAAGAGAAATAAAGACAAGCAAAACACTAAAGAAAATCACAGGGGCGTCTGGGTGGCTCAGTGGGCTAAAGCCTCTGCCTTCAGCTCAGGTCGTGGTCCCAGGGTCCTGGGTTCGAGCCCCGCATCGGGCTCTCTGCTCGGTGGGGAGCCTGCTTCCTCCTCTTTCTCTCTACCTGCCTCTCTGCCTACTTGTGGTCTCTGTCTGTCAAATAAATAAATAAAATCTTAAAGAAAGAAAGAAAGAAAGAGAGAAAATCACAATTCACAAGGAAAACAGTAAGAAAAGTTGAAGGGAATAGAGAAGAACTATAAGAGCAACCAGAAAACAATTAACAAAATGTCAATAAGTAAGTATCTATTAATAATTACTTTGTGTAAATAGTCTAAATGCTTGAAAAAGACATAAGGTGAAAAATGGATAAAACAAATAGGACTCATTTATATGCTGCCTGCCAGAGACTCACTTCAGACCCAAAAGCTCATACAGACTGAAAGACAAAACAGACTTGAAATCAAAGATTGTAGCAAGTGACAAAGAGGGCACTACATAATGATAAAGGGATCAATAAATATAATAATTATAGCTATCTATAGGAGCACCTAAATAAAGCAAATATTAACAGACACAAAGGGAAAATTTGACAGCAATATGATAAATAGTAGGGGACTCTAACACCACACTCACATCAGTGAATAGATCATCCGGCAGAAAATGAATAAGGAAACAGTGTCTTTGAACAACACATTAGACCAGACGAATTTGACATATATAGAAACTACCACTCCAAAACAACAGAATATGCCTTCTTTTCAAGGGCACATGGAACATTCTCCAAGATACATCATGTGTTAGGCCACAAAAGAAGCCTAAATAAATTTAAAAAGATTACAATCGTACCAAGCATCTTTTTTTTTACAACTGATATGAATGAAGCTACACATCTATTATAAGAAAAAAAAAAACAGAAAAAGCACAAACATGTGGAGGCTAAACAATATGCTACTAAACAGCTCCTGAGTCAAAGAAGAAATCAAACAGGAAATTAAAAGATACATGGGGGAGATAGTCCAAAATGGCAGACAAGTAAGAAATCTTAGTTTGTCTGGTCCTAGGAATTCAGCAAGATAGCTATCAAATCATTCTGAACACCTGCAAACTTAACCAGAGATCTAAAAAAAGATTAGCTGAAATTCTACAAATAGAAAAGCTGCCACTTTCTGAAAGAATAACAAGACAGAAAAACTCACCTCAAAAAAGAGAAAAAAAGAACAAGAGGCAACTACTGAGTGCCAGAGACTTAATCAGCATTGATATAAATAAGATGTCAGAAGTAGAGTTCAGAATAATGATTACCAAGATACTAGCTGGGCTTGAAAATACAAGTATAGACAATGCTAGAGGATCCTTTTCTGGAAAAATAGAAGAACTAAAATCTAATGAAGTCAAAATCAAAAGGCTATTAATGAGATGCAATAAAAAATGGAGGCTCTAACTGCTAGGATAAATAAGGCAAAAGAAAGAATTAGCAATATATAAGACAAAATTATGGAGAAAAAAGAAGCTGAGAAAAAGAAAAACTACTGGATCATGAGGGGAGAATTTGAGAGATAAATGATACCATGAAGAGAAACAATATTACAATAATTGGGACTGGAGAAGAAGAGGAAAGTTGAGGGTAAGGGGGCAGAAGGTATATTGGAGCAAATTATAGTAGAAAACTTACCTAGCCTGGGGAAGGAAACAGACATTGAAGTTGGGGGGCACAGAGTACCCGCTTCAAAATCAATAAAAATAAGTCAACACCTTGATTTATAATAGTCAATAATAGAAACTTGCAAATCTCAGAGAAAAAGACAAAATCCTGAAAGCAGGTTGGGACAAAAGGACCATAACTTACAAGGGTAGAAACATCAGACTGGCAGAAGACTTATCCACAGAGATCTGGCAGGCCAGAAAGCACTGGCATGATATATTCAGGGTGCTAAATGAGAAGAATATGCAGCCAAGAATACTTCATCTAGCAAGGATGTCATTCAAAATAGGAGAAATAAACTTCCAGGACAAACAGAAACTAAAAGAATATGTGATCACTGAGCCAACTCAGCAAGAAATATTAAAGGGGATCCTTTAAGCAAAGAGAGAGCCCAAAAGTAGCAGAGACCAAAAAGGAACAGAGACAATATACAGAAATAGTGATTTTGCAAGTAATACAATGGCACTAAATTCATATCTTCAATAATTACTCTGAATGAAAATGGACTAAGGGCTCCAATTAAAAGAGGGTATCAGATTGGATTAAAAAAAAAAAAGACCCATCCATAAGTTGTCTATAGGAGACTTATTTTATTTTTTTTAATTTTTTTAATTTTTTAAAATAAACATATATTATTAGCCCCAGGGGTACAGGTCTGTGAATCGCCAAGTTTACACACTTCACAGCACTCACCACAGCACATACCCTGCCCAATGTCCATAACCCCACCACCTTCTCCATATCCTCCTCCCCCACAGCCACCCTGTTTGTTTTGTGACATTAAGAGTCTCTTATGGTTTGTCTCCCTCCCGATCCCATCTTGTTTCATTTATTCCTTCCTACCCCCTAAACCCCCCACATTGCCTCTCAACTTCCTCATATCAGGGAGATCATATAATTGTTTTTCTCTGATTGACTTATTTCACTCAGCATAATACCCTATAGTTCCATCCACGTCATCACAAATGGCAAGATTTCATGTCCTTTGATGGCTGCATAGTATTCCATTGTATGTGTGTGTGTATATATATATATGCACACACATACCACCTCTTCTTTACCCATTCATCTGCTGATGGACATCTAGGTTCTTTCCATACTTTGGCTATTGTGGACATTGCTGCTATAAACATTCAGGTACACGTGCCCCTTCGGATCACTACGTTTGTATCTTTAGGGTAAATACCCAGTAGTGCAATTGCTGGGTCCTAGGGTAGTTCTATTTTCAACTTTTTGAGGAACCTCCATACTGTGTTCCACAGTGGTTGCACCAGCTTGCATTCCCACCAACAGTGTAGGACGGTTCCCCCTTCTCTGCATTCTCGTCAGCATCTGTCATTTCCTGACTTGTTCTTTTTAGGCATTCTGACTGGTGTGAAGTGGTATCTCATCATGGTTTTAATTTGTATTTCTCTGATGCCAAATGATGGAGAGCACTTTTTCATGTGTCTGCTGGCCATCTGGATGTCTTGTTTGCAGAAATGTCTGTTCATGTCCTCTGCCCATTTCTTGATTGGATTATTCTTTGGGTATTGAGTTTGATAAGCTCTTTATAGATTTTGGATACTAGCCCTTTATCTGATATGTCGTTTGCAAATATCTTCTCCCATTCTGTCAGTTGTCTTTTGGTTTTGTTGACTGTTTCCATTGCTGTGCAAAAGCTTTTGATCTTGATGAAGTCCCAATAGTTAATTTTTTCCCTTGCTTCCCTTGCCTTTGGCCATGTTCCTAGGAAGAAGTTGCTGTGGCTGAGGTTGAAAAGGTTGCTGCCTGTGTTCTCCTCAAGGATTTTGACGGATTCCTTTATCAGGTTGAGGTCCTTCATCCATTTTGAGTCTATTTTCGTGTGTGGTGTAAAGAAATGGTGCAATTTCATTTTTCTGCATGTGGCTGTCCAATTTTCCCAACACCATTTGTTGAAGAGGCTGTCTTTTTTCCATTGGATATTCCTTCCTGCTTTGTCGAAGATTAGTTGACCATAGAGTTGAGGGTCTATTTCTGGGCTCTCTATTCTGTTC
>ML111051.1:32771-54760 GCA_003697995.1 Taxidea taxus jeffersonii
GTGGTCCAGTAGTTGTTTGTCTCTCTTTTGCTCAGCTTCTTTATTCTCTGTCATCTGGTCTTCTATATCACTAATTCTTTCTTCTGTGTCATTTATCCTAGCAGTAAGAGCCTCCATTTTTTATTGCACCTCATTAATAGCTTTTTTTATTTCAACTTGGTTAGATTTTAGTTCTTTTATTTCCCCAGAAAGGGCCTTTATTTCTCTGGACAGGGTTTCTCTAATATCATTCATGCCTTTTTTGAGTCCAGCTAGAACCTTTAGAATCATCATTCTGAACTCTAGAACTGACATATTACCAATGTCTGTATTGATTATGTCCCTAGCCTTTGGTACTGCCTCTCGTTCTATTTTTTTGTGTGTGTGGTGCATCTTTCTGCCTTGTCATTTTGTCCAGATAAGAATATATGAAGGAGCAAATGAAATACTAAAAGAGTGGCAAAGCCCCCAGGAAAATGTGTTTTAACCAAATATAAGGGTAAACAAAATGAAGGGATGGAATATGACTATAAAGATGAAAAAAATTTTTTTTAATTCCTAAAAAAGGAGTTGATAAGGTAAGTTGGTTGGGAGAATAAAGAAAAAGAACGTGGAGAGAATTTGCTTGGGTTGGAGACTAGAACAAGTCCAGTGCTAGATTTAGGGTGTATTTTGATCTATTAGAAGTTGTACCCCAAATTTTTTAGAAGAAAAAACCCTATGTGTATACAAAAAATGAAGTTAGATACAATGAAGGATAAAATATGACTATAATAATGAAGGTTCAAAAAAGAATTTTTTATGAAAGGTATTGTTAAGATAAACTAGTTTAAGAAACATTAAAAGAGGAAAGGGTAAAAGTTAAAAAAAATTAGCAGAAGAAAAAAAATTAAATTAAAAAAATTAACTTTGCAAAACTAAAGAATCATGGGGAGAAAGCCATGAATTCCAAGCTTTGCTTTCTCCTCCTCTGTAATTCCGCTGTTCTCTTTGGTAAGTGGACTTGATCTTGGCTGGATTTCTTGTTGATCTTCTGGGGGAGGGGCCTGTTATAGTGATTCTCAAGTGTCTTTGCCTGAGGCAGAATTGCACTGTCCTTACCAGAGGCCGGGCTAAGTAATCCGCTTGGTTCACTTTTAGGAGCTTTTATTCCCTGAATGCTTTCCTTAGAGTTCCAGAGGGTGGGAAGTAAAATGGCTGCCTCCCAATCTCTGGCCCAGAGGAGCCAAGAGCTCAGGAGCCCTCTTCGGTGCACCCTTGGAGAAAATCACTCAATCATTCCCGTCTCCCTGGCCTCCAGCTGCGCTCCGAGCTCACCCAGCCTGTGACCAAGCATCTTTGTCTCTGGCACACATCTCCGCCGGGAGTCTCTGAAACCTGCAGATCCCTGTGCTCTTCCGGGGCAGGGAGGCTGTCTCTCTGGATCTTGTAGGGACCCCACTCACAGGGCAGTGGCCTGTGCCAAGGATCACAGTTAAGGTACCCTGAGTTGAGAGCTCAATCCTCGTCTCCGTCTCTGTAGCTGGCTTCCCTGCTCTAATACCTGCAAGCTCTGTGACACTCAGACACCCCCGATTCTTCTGTGACCCCTCGGGACCTGAGGCCACACTGTCCTCGCATGGGCTTCACCCCAGTTTAGCCTCTGGAGCAATGTCCCTCAGTGGAGCAGACCTTTAAAAGTCCTGATTTTGTGCTCCGTTGCTCCACCGCTTGCCAGGAGCTGGCCCCTCCCCCCACAGTCTATCTTCCCATTGCTTTGGATTCACTTCTCTGTCCTACCTTTCAGAAAGTGGTCAATTTTCTATTTCTAGAATTTTTGCTCTTCTTCTCTTTGATCTCCTGTTGGATTTGTAGGTGTTCAGAATGGCTTGATAAGCTATCTAGCCGATCTCCTGTTACCTGGTATCGTCTCAGCCTGCTACTTCTCCACCAACTTGACTCCTCCCTCCGGAGACTCATTTTAGACCCAAAGACACCTCCATATTGAAAGTGAGGGGGTGTAAAACCACTAATCATGCTAATGGATATCAAAAGAAAATTGCAGTAGCAATTCTTATATCAGATTATATTTTAAACCAAAGACTATAATAAAAGATGAGGAAAGACACTATATCATAATTAAAGGGCCTATCTAACAAGAAGATATAACAATTGTAAATATTTATGCCCCCAGCACAGGAGCAGCCAATTATATAAATGAATCAATAGCAAAATGAAAGAAACAAATTAATAATAATACAATAATAGTAAGGGACTTTAACATTACTTTCATTGCAATGGACAGATCATCTAGGCAGAAGATCAACAAGGAAGCAAGAGCTGTGAATGACACACTGGACCAGATGGACTTCAGATATATTCAGGGTACTCAATCCTAAAGCAACAGAATACATATTCTCCAGAAGGGATCACATACTGGGTCACAAATCAGGTCTCAACCAGTTCAAAAAAGACTGGAATCATTCCCTGCATACTTTCAGACCACAGTGCTTTGAAACTTTAACTCAATCACAAGAGGAAATTTGGAAAGAACTCAAATACATGGAGGCTAAAGAACATCCTACTAAAGAATGAATGGGTTAACCAGGAAATTAAGGAAGAATTTTAAAAATTCATGGAAACAAACAAAAGTGAAAACACAACTGCTTTCAGTAAATATCATTCCCAATGGGGAAAAACAGATCTTTTCCCTAAGGTCAGGAACACAACTGTTGTTTAACATAGTATTAGAAGTCTTAGCCTCAGCAATAAGATAGTGAAAAGAAATAAAAGGCAGTTAAACTGGCAAAGAAGAAGTCAAACTCTGACTCTTCACAGATGACACGGTACTCTATGTGGAAAACCCAAAAGATTCCACCCCAAAATTGCTAGATCTAATATAGGAATTCAGCAAAGTGGGAGGAAATAAAATCAATGCACAGAAATCAGTGCATTTCTATACTCTTAACAATGAAACAAGAGAGAAATTAAGGAGTTGATCCCATTTACAATTGCACCAAGACCCATAAGATACCTAGAAATAAGCCTAACCAAAGAGGCAAAGGATCTGTACTCAGAAAATTATAGAACACTCATGAAAGAAATTGAGGAAGACATAAAGAAGTGGGAAAATGTTCCATACTCATGGATTAGAAAAATATAGTTAAAATGTCCATACTATGCCAAGTAAGCTAAAGGCTCAATGCAATCCTTGTCAAAATATCAATATATTTTTAAAAAGTAATGTTTTTCATAGAAATAGAATAATCCTAGAATTAGTATAGAGCTACAAAAGATCCTAAGTAACCAAAGCAGTCTTGAAAAAGAAGAACAATGTCAGAGGTATCATAATTCCAGATTTCAAGGTAGATGACAAGGCTATAATAATCAAACAATATGGTACTGGCACCAAAAATAGACACATAGATCAATGGAACAGAATAGAGAGCTGTCAAAATACCATCAACTTTTTTCACAGAACTATAACAAATAATCCTAAAATTTATATAAAACCAGAAAAGACACCTAATAGCCAAAGTAATGTTGAAAAAGGAAACCAATGCTGGTCACATCGCAATTCCAACTTCAAGCTCTATTACAAAGCTGTAATCATCAAGACAGTATGTTACTGACACAAAAACAGACACACTGATCAATGGAACAGAATAGAGAACTCAGAAATGGACCCTCAACTCTACAGTCAACTAATCTTCAACAAAGCAGGAAAGAATGTCTAATGGAAAAAAGTATCTTTGGGGCTCCTGGGTGGCTCAGTGGGTTAAAGCCGCTGCCTTCAGCTTGGGTCATGATCCCAGGGTCATGGGATTGAGCCCCATATCAGGCTCTCTGCTCTGCGGACAGCCTGCTTCTTCCTCTCTCTCTCTGCCTCTCTGCCAACTTGTGATCTCTGTCTGTCAAATAAATAAATAAAATCTTTAAAAAAAAAAAGTATCTTCAACAAATGGTGTTGGGAAAATTGGATAGCCACATGCAGAAGAATGAAACTGGACCATTTCCTTATACCACACATAAAAATAGACTCAAAATTTTTAAAATAGACTAAAAATGGATGAAAGACCTCAATGTGAGACAGGAAGCCATCAAAATCCTTGAGGAGAACATAGGCAGCAACCTCTTTGAACTCAGCCACAGCAACTTCTTCCCAGAAACATCACCAAAGGCAAGGAAAGCAGGGGCAAAAATAAACTATTGGGACTTCATCAAGATCAAAAGCTTTTGCACAGCAAAGAAAACAGTCAACAAAACCAAAAGACAACTGACAGAATGGGAGAAGATATTCACAAATGACATATCAGATAAAGGGCTAGTATCCAAAAATCTATAAAGAACTTATCGAACTCAACACCCAAAGAACAAATAATCCAATCAAGAAATGGGCAGAGACATGAACAGACATTTCTGCAAAGAAGACATTCAAATGGCCAACAGACATGAAAAAGTGCTCAACATCACTCAGCATCAGGGAAATACAAGTCAAAACCACAGTGAGATAACAACTCACCTCAGTCAGAATGGCTAAAATTAACAAGTCAGGAAACAACAGATGTTGGCAAGGATGTGGAGAAAGGGGAACCTTCCTACACTGTTGGTGGGAATGCAAGCTGGTGAAGCTACTCTGAAAAACAGTATGTTGGTTCCTCAAAAAGTTGAAAAGAGCTACCCTACAACCCAGCAATTGCACTACTGGGTATTTACCCCAAAGATACAAATGTGGTGAGCCAAAAGGGCATGTGAACCCCAGTGTTTATAGCAGCAATGTCCACAATAGCCAAACTATGGAAGGAGCCTAAATATCTATCAACAGATGAATGTATAAGAAGATGTGGTATATATATATATATACAATGGAATATTATGCAACCATCAAAAATGAAATCTTGCCATTTCCAGCGATGTGGTGGAACTAGAGGATATTATGCTATGCCAAATAAGTCAGAGAAAGACAATTTTCATATGATCTCACTGATATGCAGAATTTAAGAAAGAAAGCAGAGGATCATAGGGGAATAGAGAGGGAAAATGAAACAAGAAGAAACCAGAGAGGGAGACAAAGCACAAGAGACTCTTAATCTCAGAAAACAAAATGAGGGTTGCTGGAGGGGAGGGGTAGGGATGGGGTAGCTGGGTGATGGACATTAGGGAGGGTATATGTTGTGCTGAGTGCTGTGTGTTGTGTAAGATGGATGAATCACAGACCTGTACTCCTGAAACTAATAACACATTGTATGTTAATAATTTTTGAAAAAGAATAGAGAGCTAAGAAAGATCCCACACTTATAGGGTCAATTAATCTATAGCAAAGGAGACAAGAATATACAATGGGGGAAAAGACAGTCTCTTCAAAAAAAGATGTTGGGAAAATGGAAAGCTACATGCAAAAGAATGAAAGTAGACTGCTTTCTTACGTAATACAGAAAAGTAAACTCAAAATGAATTAACGACCTAAATGTGTGACTTGAAACTCAGGGCACTTGTGATGAGCACTGGGCATCATAGGTGATGAATCACTAAACTCTACATCTGAAACTACTATTACACTGTATATTAACTGACTAGAATTTAAATAAAAACTTGATTAAAAAAAAAGGCAGCAATCTCCTGGACATTGACCTTAGCAACACTTTTCTAGATATATCTCCTCAGGCAAGAAAAACAAAATAAAAAATAAACTATGGTGACTACATCAAAACAAAAATCTTTTACTCAGCAAAGGAAATCATTGACAAAATGAAAAGGTACCCTACTGTGTGGGAGAAGACATTAGAAAATGATGTATTTGATATGAGGTCAATATTCAAAATATATAATGAAGCTATTCAACTGAGCACCGAAAAACTGTAAATGATCCAATTTAAAAAGGCAGTGGTGGTTGGGGAGATGGGTTTAATAGGTGATGGGGATTAGGGAGTACACTTGTGATGAACACTGGGTAATGTATTAAAGTGTTGAATCGGGGCACCTGGGTGGCTCAGTGGGTTGAAGCCGCTGCCTTTGGCTCAGGTCATGATCCCAGGGTCCTGGGATTGAGCCCCGCATCGGGCTCTCTGCTCAGCGGGGAGTCTGCTTCCTTTCCTCTCTCTCTCTGCCTGCCTCTCTGCCTGCTTGTGATTTCTGTCAAATAAATAAATAAAATCTTTAAAAAAAATAAAAAATAAAAAAATAAAGTGTTGAATCACTACACTGTACACTTGAGATTAGTATTACACTGTATGTTAACTAACTGGAATTTAAATTAAAAACTTTAAAAAGTAGGAGAGGATATTTTTCCAGAGAAGATATCTTTCCAAAGAAGATACACAGATGGCAAACAAACACATGAAAAGATTCTCAACATCACCAATCACCTAATTTGTACCAAACATCACCTGATTTGCAGGGAAATGCAAATCAAAACAATGAGGTATCACCTCACACCTGCCAGAATGGCTAGAATCAAAAGGACAAGAAATACCAGGTGTTGGTGAGGCTATGGAGGAAAAGGAACCCTCAATAAAAACTGATGTAGCCACTGCAGAAAACAGTATGGAGGTTCCTTGAAATATTAAAAATACCAAATAATCTTGTAATTGCACTACTGTGTATTTACCCAAAGAAAACAAAAACACTCACTTGATAAGATATATATGCACATTTATGTTCACTGAAGCATTACTGACAATAGCCAAAATATGGAAGAAACTTCAGTGTCCATCAACAGAGGAATGGATAAAGAAGATGTGGTGTGTGTGTGTGTGTGTGTGTGTGTGTGTGTGTGTGTGTGTAATGGAATATTAACCATAAAAAGGAATGAAATCTTGCCATTTGTGACAATATGAATGGACATAGTAGGTATTGTGCTCAGTAAAATAAGTCCAACAGAAAAAGATAAATACCATTTGATTTCACTTATAATGTGGAATCCTAAAAACAACAACAACAACAAAAACCAGAAATATTTCCCTGGATCCCCAGGATACTTGATACTGGCCAGCCAGATATGTCTACACTGCTTAATAGCTCAAGGCTTATGTCACATATAATTGCTGAGATCACTGGAAGTATGGACTCCAATGGCATGTAGAGTTTAGGACAGGATTAGGTGAATTTGGTGTGTTTGTTTGCTTATTTGTAGACACAGGTGCTTTTATCACAGTTTCATAGTTTACTGACACTTTCCCCAACACAGATACTCTAGTACATAGGAGCCTTAGTTTTTCCTGCTATAAAACCAGAACACTTTTTCTATGAGTAAGAAGGGTTTCAGAATGGACTTGATTCAAACACTGGAGTAAGATATGCTCTTCATCTATGCTGTGGAATCCTAGGAATGCATTTTGTTACTCCCATTCCAGGCATCTGTTTACCCTGTGGACAGAGTTCTAAATCACCCAGTGCCTCTGAGACAGCCACCATAAAAATAGCCCCAACAGGGATGACCTACTCAGATTATTCCTAGGGAATGTTCAAGAGTTACAGGTGGTTCCTGATCTCAGCAAGACTGAAAAGTGTTATTGCTAGTTGCTCAAATATTAGATCCATTAAAAGCTAATCTTAAATCATTGATTAAAATATTCTTCAACTGTCAAAATATTAATATGTAGAAGGAGGAGGTGTTCTTGTTGAACAGCCCAGGATAGTACCTAAATATACAGGGGCTGTAAATCACAGACCACACACAACTACTTATGTGCCTTCCAATAAATGGTACAGTTACTGTGGAAGGCAGTTTGACAGTTTCTTACAAAACTAAACATACTTTTATACCTTTACCATACGACATAGCAATTATACTCCTTGGTACAAATCAAGTGGATTGAAAGCTTTATTAATAATTGCCCAAACTTGGGACGCCTGGGTGGCTCAGTTGGTTGGGCGGCTGCCTTCGGCTCAGGTCATGATCCCAGCGTCCTGGGATCGAGTCCCACATCAGGCTCCTTGCTTGGCAGGGGGCCTGCTTCTCCCTCTGCCTCTGCCTGCCATTCTGTCTGCCTGTGCTCGTTCGCTCTCTCTCTGACAAATAAATAAATAAAATCTTAAAAAAATAATAATAATTGCCCAAACTTGGAAATAACCAAGATATTTTTCAGTAAGTGATGGATAAATTATTGTACATCCAGAAAGTGGAATATTATTCATCACTAAACAGAAATAAGTTATCAAGCCATATTACTAAGTGAAAGAAGCCTGTTTGAAAAGGCTATGTGCTGTATGAATATTATATTCTGGAAAAGGCAAAACCATGGATATAGTACAAAAATCAGTGGTTGCCAAGGGTTTGTGTGTGGAGGGAATGATGAATAGGCAGAGTGCAGAGGATTTTTTTTTTTTTTAACAGAGCAGCAGGCAGAGAGGGAAGGGGAAGCAGGCTCCCCACTGAGCAGAGAGCCTGATGTGGGGCTCGATCCCAGGACCCTGGGATCATGACCTGAGCTGAAGGCAGAGGCTTAACCCACTGAGCCACCCAGGTGCCCCGAGTGCAGAGGATTTTTAAGGCAGTAAAACTACTCTGTGTGATACTGTGATGGTGGATACACACCATCATTTCCATTATACATTTCTCCAAGCCCATAGAATGTATAACACCAAGAGTGAGTCCTACTGTAAACTGTGGACTTTGGGCAATGATGATAATGTGTCAATGTAGTTTCATCAGTTATAACAAATATACCATTCTGGCAGGGGATGTTGATGATGGAGGAGTCTGTGGGGGAAGGCAGGGAATATAGGAACTCTATATTTTCTGCTCAATTTTGTTGTGAAACTATAATTGTTCTAAAATATACAGTCTAATTTTTTTAAGTGCCTGCCAAGAGGCAATGCCTCCTTTTAAAAAGTAGAAATGGGGATATTATAAGACTTTAAGAAATCTTCATTGAGAGACATCATAAAGCAAAGCACACATTACAGATGGAAGAGACTGGGGGATTGGAGATTATGTTAGCAGAGCTATAGATTCTTGGTGGCGTCAGTATGACCAACTCCATGACTACTCAAGGAAAACTTTTTTTGCTGCAAAGTGCATAAGAACAAAACTAAAGAAAACCCTATGCTGGTAGTTTCATATGAAAAGCAGCTTAAAGGGTGGTGTAGGCCTCAGGGATAGACTTCAGATATTCAGCATTCTCATGCCCGCACTACTGACCTGTGCAATGGCATAATCGGAGTTGTTGGTGGCCAGCATGCCCTCATTCCCACTGATTCCCACACCCACGTGGGCCATCTGGATCATCCCAACATCATTGGCACCATCCCCAATGGCAAGAGTTATGGCCCCTACATGCTTCTTAACCAGGTCCACTATTTCTGCCTTCTGGAGGGGAGATAACCTGAAAAAGAAGACAGAAATCACCATTTTTTAGTGTTTTGTTTTTGTTCACCTTGTTCTAAAACCCTTTAACAAGGAGTCAACAATGATCTATACATAATCAACTTTAAATGGCAGTTACTGGTAAATCTCCCAATTCATTAATTAAGCTTTTTACAAATATAAAAATGTTTCACCCACAACCTAAAAAAATAAATGAATAAACAAAAAGCAGAATCATAACTATAAATAAAAGAACAAACTGATGGCTGCTGGAGGAGAAGGGGATGGAGGGATGTGCAAAATGGGAGAAGAGGACTTAGATATATGGGCTTCCGGTTATACAGTGAATAAGTCACAGAGATAAAAGGTACAGCATAGGGAATATAGTCAGTGGTACTGTAATAGTGTTGTATGGTGACAGATGGGAGCTACACTTGTGGTGAGCATAGCTTAACATATAGAGAATCACTATGTTGTACTCCTGAAACTGATGTAACATTGTGTGTCAACTATACTCAATTTTTTTAAAAAGTTCCCTCCCACCCTCACCCAAAATAAAAAGAAAAACAAAGAAACCATACAGTAACATCTTTAACATCCCAAAAGAAATACACAACATCAGTTGCCCAGTTTACATGGAGATAAATTCTTCAATGTGCCTTTCTCCCCATCACTCCCTGTTATCTGAAACTGGTCTGCTATATTAATTTATAATTAATATAGCCTAATGAGAGCAAGAGGTGAATAAGATTTCTGAAACTATATGAAGGCATTTGCCCAAAGGATAGCTTGTAGACTAGCCTATGAAAATCAAACTATCCTCAAGTGAACTTGAAAAATACAAAGAGATATAAAAACATGAAGATGTCTGTCAGGAGAGAATGTGGTAACAACAAAAAACAATAGCAAAGTGATGTAACATGTCAAATGTTTCTTTCTTTCCATGGTATGTGTCCAACATAGAAGAGGATACTGCTGATCCTTTTTATCCCCCTCAGATAAGCTACAAAAGCAAATGTAGTATTCCTAAAATATTTCAGGCTAGCAGACCCTGTCTACACAAAATACTTACAGATAAATCAAGGAAAGAGAAGCAAAATTTTTTATCTCTTATTTATCACTCATGTATTCATTCACTAAATGAATTGGATACACACCTCTATCCAAAACAATAAGAGAGACACAAAGGCTTTATTTTCTAGTAAGCAAATGATCATCCCCTTCCCACAAAACAGCTCCTAAGAACTAATTTAAATTTAAACCTTTCAAATTTTAGGTGAGATTATTTTTTAAAAACTGAGGAGATCAGTTTCCTTGACTAGAACACACTCCAAATTTAAGACAAAAGCACAGATGGAAAAACTGTTGCTTCATAATGAAGAAAATATAATGAGTTAACATTACTACTTTGTCGGTACAGCAAGAAAAGTTACTGAAGTAGAGGATGTTCCATCCTCTGAACATCTGAAACCCTCTGAAAGTTTTGTTTCCCTCAAGAGATGCTGGTTGTTTTGCTGGAATGCCAAAATGATAATAACTTCACCATTTAGTCTGGCAACTACTTTTTATATTTAGACTATGATATTTGTGGAAAAAAGAAAAACTACCTCATATTAATCCCAAATTTGACTCTTCATACTTTCAAATATTAATTCTATCCTCTGGGCCAACAAAACTCTCCAAAATATGAGAAGAGAACTATCAGGGAACCATTAAACCTTCTCCTCCCCTTGCTAAACATCATGAGTCCTTCAGTCCTTTGGTAATGTCATTCTGGGCTTTCACCAAAGCTCTAAGTCAGTTTTGAACAGTTAAGAATAGAACTGAATCATCACTATTCTGATTTTGGGTCCTCTTCAACCACATATGAAAATAAATCTCAAAATAATATTAGTCTTTTAATAACCATCTATTAATTGAGCTCAAATTAATAATATACTTAAGGTCCTGTGAACACATATGGGCATTAAGCCAAATTTCTCTAATCCTGAAATTTTAGGGTTATATCCAATTGATGGTATTTACATTAATGTTTGGTCAAGTTCATCTTGTCATTCTTTTGGCTGAGACAACATAGAAGTCCCACAGCCATCTATTCACAAAAATTGAAAGGGGAGAAGTCTACTTGGGATAGGAAAAAAGTCAAAATGCTATTTCAGAGCACAAAAGTGATTAGAAAACAGCCCCCTGTTTTGGAATTTTGGAACAGTTTTAGGAATTCAAAACAGACATTAAACAGTTCATTTCTACTTTTCTCATCTAAATGGACACTTTTACTTTCCCAAAATAGTTATTTCACATGTCAACTCTCATTTTTATTTTTATTTTTTATTTATTTATTTATTTATTTTTAATGTTTATTTATTTGACAGACAGCGAGAGAGGGAACACAAGCAGGGGGAGTCAAGAGGGAGAAGCAGGCTCCCTGCTGAGCAGAGAGCCCCATGTGGGGCTCGATCCCAGGACCCTGGGATCATGACCCGAGCTGAAGGCAGAGGCTTAACCGCTGAGCCACCCAGGCGCCCCTCATTTTTATTTTTAATCTATAACATGGAACCAAATAACAAATTCAACAATAATTTAGAAAGAGCACATAATAGATTCTAACCCATAAAACTAATACTCAAGTCACATTTGCCTTAATTCAAAAATTGCATCATCTGTTTTTATGGATTACAAATATACAAAGATAAGTAAACCAATTGGCTGGAATAATGTCATGTTTTTTTTTTCCATGGCACATACTATTGACTCCCTTATCAATATAATCAGTGTGAGGAATAAAAAATAAAATGGTTTCCACTCAAAATGTGGGTTAAATAGGTGATGAAGATTAAGATGTGCACGTGTAGAATCACTATATTTTACATCTGAAACTGAATTACACTGTATGTTAACTGACAAGAATTTAAATAAAAGCTTTTTAAAAATTGTAAAATAGGTTCAATATATTGTATGGCACAGATATTTTCTTGGCTATATAAAGAAGTGGTGTTTTGTTTTTGTTACATTTGTGTTTGTAATTTGTTGAGAAAGCTACTTAAAGGTAATCTCATGTTCATTAATTATTATTTATTCAACAAATATTTATGTCCCTACTATGAGCAAGGCATGAGCCTTGACAGAGAAGTTAGAGCAGAAAATAAAATACATAAACATCCCTGCCTTCATGAAGTTTACACTGAAGTGGAGAGGAGACAGACAATAAACCAAGTAAGTGAAACAAAAATTATGGCATATAGTGATAAGAACTGTAGGGAAAATAAGTCTACAGCTTCTTAAATTCACTTTTAAAAATTACTTAATTTTTCTCTTATGTTCACTTGAGTACCACTAATTAAGCAATTATAACACATACTGTATGACACCCTCCAACTATCTAAACTTTTTTATTTTTAAATGACATTCAGTAAGCAAATTGTTGGTCAAATTTTTAAGAAAACTTTCTATACCTGTTAATGGCACATATGGACATTGGACAATTTTTTCCATTAAGAAAACAAGTTTAGAACTGGAAAAAATGATTAAAAACAAATATTTCAGCTCACCAGAAAATGGCAAAAGGAGGAAAAGAACTCGAGATATGTTTATTCATGAAAAGATGTTACTGTATCAGGTAAGTGCAGCAAGTCTGTGACCTTCTTTCCCGGAGGTGTTCATATTCCCCTGACCTGGGAGTGGGGCGAGAATCTGCAGATTTACTCTCTGGACATGGCAGTTATGATTGGGAGCAGATAATGAACACCCACATCTTTACCAACTGAGGTGGTCTTTTAGTTCAGGGAGGGCAGAAAATAAGCTAGAAACTTAACAGGAAGATTTTGCAACAAAAGCATCATGGGATTGAGATAACAAACTTTCCACATATTCCTAACAGACCACTAAATTAAGGCTATCCAGGGAAGATCCCAGAAAGGCCTGCAACTTGTTATACCTCTGAAAGCATTGCTCCAACCACATATAGCCCCAGCAGCAGAGGCCGAAGTCTTAGGGTTTGAATTGTTGAGGCACAAACTTGTCCAAGTAATTGGGTGATGACACAACTCTGCAGGCAAAGACTGCAAAGCAGCATTAAAAATATGTTCATAGAGAAGGGGCAAGATGGTGAAGAAGTAGGAGACTCTGTTTCAACTGGTCCCCTAAAGCAAGCTAAATATATACCAGAACACCCTGAACACCCATGAAATCAGCCTGAGATGTAGGATTATACACTTCTGGATCTCTACAGGGGCAGAAGACACCAGTGGATGGGTAAAATAGAGTGGGAATCATTGGACTGATATTGGAGGATAAACCAGAAGTGACCCATTGGAAAGTAATACCCCAATATGAGAGTGCTTTGTGATTGGAGACCAGCATTAACTTGGAGTCTAGTTAAAAGCACTCAAAAAGAGCAAAAAATCTTAAGGGGAAACTGGTGGAAACAGGCAGTCATGGGCACGGGCCTAAGCCTATGGACCCAGGACAGCCACCGTTGGTGACCACCCGTGCCAGAGAGTGTGTGGCAGTGGAGTCTCCAGGCCCTGGTCCCGGAGCCCCCAGGGTTTTGTGGCTTGCACCACCACTCAGGCTGGGGCACACTTCTGCCCCTGAATGAGGGAGTCTAGTAGGTACTCTACAAGAACCATAGTTCTTCTAGAGAACCACAGCCTTTTGCAGTCAATGCTCACTGTGCGACCGGGGTCTGAACCGCGCCAGAGAGAGCTCCATACAGGCACAACCGGCAGTCCCTAGGACCAGTGGAGAGTTTGAACACTCCCAGCCCGGACTTGAAGGAACTCAGTGAGATCTCTGGTTGGGATATCTCGGGAGGGCAGTGACCTGTGAAACCCTGAGTTCTGAACCGCAGACAGCAAAGGCAACCACTGGAAGCAGGCTCCCTGGACTAATATTGCTCACGGTTTTAGTAGCACAGGGGTGCAGAGAAAAGCGGGCACTTTGCGCAACCCCTGAGATGGTGGCTGAGGACTTGCACTGCCTGTCGGAGTTTGCAGGGCTCAGTGGAGTTTGCAGAGGGGGAATCTGTGTGTTCTGGACCACACAGAGGGAAGCAAACTGAGGCTTCTCTCTGAAATGGAGGTTTGGGTGCAGTTTGCTTTCCACTAAACCTCTAAAAAGCTGCAAAAAGCAGCCAAAGAATCTCCACAGTTTCCCAAAGTGGCTGCACCAAGTTGCATTCCCACCAACCGTGTAAGACGATTTCCCTTTCTCCACATCCTCTCCAACACTTGTTGTTTACTGTCTTGTTAATTTTGGCCATTCTAACTGGTGTAAGGTGGTATCTCAATGTGATTTTGATTTGAATCTCCCTGATGGCTAGTGATGATGAACATTTTTTTCATGTGTCTGTTAGCCATTTGTGTCTTCTTTGGAGAAGTGTCTGTTCATGAGGAATTAAAAATAGAGCTACCCTATGACCCTGCAATTGCACTATTGGGTATTCACCCCAAACATAATGATGTAGTGAAAAGAAGGGTGACCTGTACCTCAATGTTTATAACAGCAATGGCCAGAGTTGCCAAACTGTGGAAAGAACCAAGATGCCCTTCAACAGACAAAAGGATAAAGAAGATATGGTCTATATATACAATGGAGTATTATGCCTCCATCAGAAAGGATGAATACCCAACTTTTGTGTCAACGTGGATGGGACTGGAAGAGATTATGCTGAGTAAAATAAGTCAAGCAGAGAAAGTCAATTATCATATGGTTTCACTTACTTGTGGAGCATAAGGAGTAACACGGAGGACAGTGGGAGATGGAGAGAAGTGAGATGGGGGAAATTAGAGGGGGAGATGGACCATGAGAGACTGTGAACTCTGAGAAACAAACTGAGGGTTTTGGAGGGAAGAGGGTGGGCGGTTGGGTGAGCCTGGTGTTGGGTATTAAGGAGGGCATGTATTGTATGGAGCACTGGGTGTGGTGCATAAACAATAAATTTTGGAACACTGAAAAGAAATAAAATATAATAAAATGGAAAAAAAGAAAAAAAAAAGCCACCAAATAACAAAAACCTCCAGAGAACAAAAGCCTGAAAAACCAGTTTCCACAGAGCCCAGCCCCTTGATAGGGAGCAGGAGAACTCAACACAAGCATCACCGACTGAAAAAAGAACATGGCAAAAAGCCAGCCAAAAGAATGAGAGGACACCATCTCAGGGTCCCCGTAAAACTGTAAAACCCCAATATTAGGGGAAAACAAGATATTAAGCTCCTGATATTGCCCTAATACCTGTACATTTCATAGATACAACTTTTATTTTTAATTCGTCCTCACTACCCTTGTTCTTTTTAAATTTTTTAGATTTTTTTTATTTGACAGAGATCACAAGGAGGCAGAGAGGCAGGCAGAGAGAGGGGGGGAAGCAGGCTCCCCACTAAGCAGAGAACCCGATGTGGGGCTCAATCCCAGGACCCTAGGATCATGACCTGAGATGAAGGCAGAGGCTTTTTTATCCCATTGAGCCACCCAGGCACCCCTCTTTTTAATTTTTTTTAACCTACTTACCATTACAACTAAAGGTTTAATACAACATATTCCATAATAACCTTTTAACTTGAACTTTTTCCCACACATATACCTGTATTTTTCCTTTTCTATTTTTAATATATACATATAGATATATGCTTCAAAGTAATCTTCTTTCCCTAATCAATACCAACCCTGTATATAAACCGTTTTAATCTCACTTTATCTCTGGAAAGTTGAGTCCTTTAACAAAGATATCAAGATACACCCAGAAAGAATTAAAATAAACTTCCTCACCCACATTGAGGATTTATAACCACTCTCCCATCTTTTTCTTCTATCCGTGTTTCTGTGTATTTGTTTTTGTTCTGATATTATACAAATCTTCTACTTGGGGTTCATTTTGGCTGGGTTCTTTTTTTCTCGTTATTACTTTTGTTGGTCTTTTTGTTTGTCCATTTTTGTTTGTATACCTTATAAATCTCAACTATGGGGACCATTCTGGCTGGGTCTTCTCTTTTCTCTCTCTCTCTCTCTCTCTTTTTCTTTTTTCTTTCTTTTTAGTGGTGACTTCTGATTGCTCAGAAGCATTCCAGGGTGCACTTTGCCTGGATCACAGCTGATATATTCAGCTACACAGCCACTCAACCACCTCTCACCAAAATGACTAGGAGGAGCAACACCCAACAGAGGAAAAATTCAGAGACCATGCACTCTCCACCAGAGTTATTGGATATGGACAAAACAGTATGTTGGAAAGGGAATTCAGGGTAACAATTATCCAGGCAATGGCTCGGTTGGAGAAAACCATTAGTGACAACATGGAATTTATTAGGGCAAAAGTGAAGGCTGCCCAGGAAGAAGTTAAAGATGCTACCAGTGAGATCCAGTCTAATCTAAATTATCTAACAGTTAGGGTAACCAAGTCAGAAGATAGAATTAGTGATCTAGAGGACAAACTGATAGAGAGAAAGGATCAGGAGGAGGCCTGGAACAAACAGCTTAGAAGCCATAAAAACAGAATTAGGGAAATAAATGGTGCTATGAAATGTTCTAACATCAGAATTATTGGGATTCCTGAGGGGGAGGAGAAAGAAAGAAGACCAGAAGATATAGCTGAAAAAATTATCCATGAAAATTTTCCCAATGTGGGGAATGGAAACAGTCTTCCTGTCCTAGAGGTAGAAGGAACATCCTCCCAGATCAACAAATCTAGAAAGACCCTGAAGCACTTGATTGTAAGAGTGATGAATCATAATTTTAGACAAGAGCTTTTGAGAGTAGCGGGGGGAGGAGATTCCTTATCTCCTCATCAGATATAAAGTCAGACATGTCCACAGAAACCTGGCAATCCAGAAAGGGCTGGCAAGACATATTCAGGGCACTAAATGAGAAGAACATGCCTCCAAGAATAATTTATCCAGCAAGGTTGACAGTCAAAATGAAAGAAGAGATAGAGAGCTTACAAGACTGGCAAGGTTTAAAAGAGAATGTGACCACCAAGCCAGCACTACAAAAAATATTAAGGGGGAAGATGTTCCATAGAAGAAGAAAGAACCCAAGAGTGTCACAGAACAGAAATTTACAGAGATAATCTTTAGAAACAAGGACTTCACAGGCAACATAATGTCAATAAAAACGTATCTTTCAATAGTCACTCTCAATGTGAATGGCCTAAATGCTCCCATAAAATGGCACAGGGTTGGAGATTGAATAAAACAACAGGACCCATCCATATGTTGTCTACAAGAGACCCATTTGGAACTTAGGGATACATCCAGACTGAAAGTGAAGGGATGGAGAAGCATCTTTCATGTCAATGGGCTTCAAAAGAAGGCTGGGGTAGTGATTCTCATATCAGATAAATTAGATTTTAAACTAAAGACTGTAGTCAGATATAAAGAAGGACACTACATCATTTTTTTTCTTTAAGATTTGTCAGAGAGAGAGAGAGAGAAATCATGCATAAACAGGCACAGTGGCAGAGAGAGAAGTAGGCTCCCTGCAGAGCAAGGAGCCCAATTTAAGACTCAATCCCAGGACCCTGGGACCATGGCCTGAGACGAAGGCAGTGGCCTAACTGACTGAGGAGCCACCCAGGCATCCCCACTAAATCATTCTTAAAGGGTCTATCCACCAAGAAGATCTAACAATTATAAATATTTATGCCCCCAATATGGGAACAGCCAATTACATAAGACAACTGTTAATCAAGATAAAGAGTCAATGAGGAAGTGGAGATGCAACGGGGGTGGGGGTTAAGGTGGTAGGAAAAGAAAAAATGAAACAAGATGGGATCAGGAGGGAGACTAACCAAAAGAGACTCTTAATGTCATAAAACAAACTGAGGGTAGTGGGGGGGGGAGAGGGGTTGGGAGAGGGTAGTGGGGTTACATTATATGTTTAAATTTAAAAAAGCTTAAATAAAAAAAAATATGCTGGTAAGTCTAAATAAATACTGAATGTGAAAAAAAAAAAGATAAAGAGTCGAAGATGGCGGAGAAGTAGCAGGCTGAGACCACATCAGGCAGCAGGAGATCAGCTAGATAGCCTATCAAACCATTCCGAACACCTACAAATCCAACAGGAGATCGAAGAGAAGAAGAGCAACAATTCTAGAAACAGAAAATTGACCACTTTCTAAAAGGTAGGACCAGCAAAGAAATGAATCCAATACGACGAGAAGATAGACCCCGGGGGGAGGGGCTGGCTCCCAGCAAGCAGCGGAACAATGGAGCACAAAATCAGGACTTTTAAAAGTCTGCTCCACGGAGGGATATCGCTCCAGAGGCTAAACTGGGGTGAAGACCTCACAAGGACAGTGTGGACTCAGGTCCCGCGGGGTCACAGAAGGATCGGGGGTGTCTGAGTGTCGCAGAGCTCACAGGTATTAGAGCAGGGAAGCCGGCTATGGAGACAGAGCCGAGGAGTGAGCTCTCAACTCAGAGTTACCTAGAACTGTAATCTGTGACACGGGCTGGTGCTCTGTGCATGTGGTCCCCACAAGATCCAGGGAGACTCTGACCTGGGGGAGTCCAGGGATCTGCGGGGTTCGGAGACTCCAGGTAGGACTCTGCCAGAAACAGAGATGCTTGGTCACAGGCTGGGTGACCTCGGAGCACAGCCAGAGGCCAGTGACACGGGAGTGATTGCACGTGATTTTCTCCAAGCGCGACTGGAGGCTGGGGAGATGGAAGTGATTAAGCACTTTTCTCTGAAGGCGCACTGAAGACTGGGGCACCGAGCCCTCAGCTCCTCCGAGCCAGAGATTGGGAGGCCGCCATTTTCATTCCCGTCCTCCAGAACTCTACGGAAAGTGTTCAGGGAACAAAAGCTCCCAAAAGCGAACCAGAGAGGATTACTTAGCCTGGCCCCTGGTAAGGGCAGTGCAATTCCGCCTGGGGCAGAGACACTTGAAAATCACTGCAACAGGCCCCTCCCCCAGAAGATCAACAAGAAATCCAGCCAAGCCCAAGTTCACTTAACAAGGAGAACAGCAGAATTCGAGAGGAGGAGAAATCAAAGCATGGAATTCTTGGCTTTCTCCCCATGAATCTTTAGTCTTGCAAAGTTAATTAATTTTTTAAAAAATTTTTTCTCTTCTGCTAATTTTTTTAAACTTTTACTCTTTCTTCTTTTAATGTTTTTAACTAGTTTATCTTAATAACTTTCGTAAAAAAATCTTTTTTGAACCTTTATTATTATAGTCATATTTTATCCTTCACTGTATCTGACTTTATTCTTTGTATACACATAGGGTTTTTTTTTTCTTCTTAAAAATTTGGGCTACAACTTCTTCTAATAGATCAAAATACACCCAAATCTAGTACCGAGCTTGATCTAGTCTCCAGCCCAAGGAAATTCTCTCCACTTTCTTTTTTTTTTTTTTAATTCTCCCTACCAACTTACCTTATCAACTCCTTTGTTAGAAAAAAAATTTTTTTTCAACTTTATATTCATATTTCATCCCTTCATTGTGTTTACCCTTATATATGTTTTTCATTCTTTAAAATTTAGGGACATAGTTTCTGCTAAGAGACCAAAATATTCCCAAAATTAAGTGGGTGACCCTGTTCTAGTCACCAGTCTAATACATATATATATTTCTTCTTTTTTTATATTTTTTTCTTGATTTGTGTTCTCTTTTTTAAATTTTTTTTTCTCTTTTCTGAACTTCTTTTAACCCCTTTTCTTCCCCCCCTCCACGATTTGGGGTCTCTTCTGATTTGGTTAAAGCACATCTTCCTGGGGTCTTTGCCACACTTTTAGTATTACATTTGCTCCTTCATATAGTCTTATCTGGACAAAATGACAAGGCGGAAAAACTCACCACAAAAAAAAAGAACAGGAGGCAGTACCAAAGGCTAGGGACCTAATCAATAGAGACATTGGTAGTATGTCAGATCTGGAATTCAGGATGACAATTCTCAAGGTTCTAGCCAGGCTCGAATAAGGCATGGAAGATATTAGATAAACCCTGTCGGGAGAAATAAAAGCCCTTTCTGGAGAAATAAAAGAACTAAAATCTAACCAAGTTGAAATCAAAAGAGCTATTAATGAGGTGCAATAAAAAATGGAGGCTCTTACTGCTAGGATAAATGAGGCAGAACAAAGAATTAGTGATATAGAAGAACAAATGACAGAGAATAAAGAAGCTCAGCAAAAGAGAGACAAACAACTACTGGACCACGAGGGGAGAATTCGAGAGATAAGTGATACCATAAGATGAAACAACATTAGAATAATTGGGATTCCAGAAGAAGAAGAAAGAGAGAGGGGAGCAGAAGGTATATTGGAGAGAATTATTGTAGAGAATTTCCCTAATAGAGCAAAGGGAACAAGCATCAAAATCCAGGAGGTGCAGAGAACCCCTCAAAATCAATAGGAATAGGTCCACACCCCATCATTTAATACTAAAATTTACAAGTCTTAGCGCCAAAGAGAAAATCCTGAAAGCAGCACGGGACAAGAAGTCTGTAACATACAATGGTAAAAATATTAGATTGGCAGCAGACTTATCCACAGAGACCTGGCAGGCCAGAAAGAACTGGCATGATATATTCAGAGCACTAAACGAGAAAAACATGCATGCATGGATAAATACTTTATCCAGCTAGGTTATCATTGAAAATAGAAAGAGAGATAAAAAGCTTCCAGGACAAACAAAAACTGAAAGAATTTATAAACACCAAACCAGCTCTACAGGAAATATTGAAAGGGGTCTTCTAAGCAAAGAGAGACCCTAGATGTATTATCAGAAAGGAACAGAGACAGTATACAGTAACAATCACCTTACAGGCAATACAATGGCACTAAATTCATATCTCTCAATAGTTGCCCTGAACGTAAATGGGCTAAATGCCCCAATCAAAAGACACAGAGTTTCAGAATAGATAAAAAACCAAAAACCCATCCATATGCTGCCTACAAGAAACTCATTTTAGATCCGAAGACACTTCCAGATTCAAAGTGAGGGGGTGGAAAACAATTTACCATGCTAATGGACATCAGAAGAAAGCTGGGGTGGCAATCCTTATATCAGATCAATTAGATTTTAAGCCAAAGACTATAGTAAGAGATGAGGAAGGACACTTCATCATACTCAAAGGGTCTGTCCAACAAGAAGATCTAACAATTTGAAATATCTATGCCCCTAACATGGGAGCAGACAACTATATAAACCAATTAATAACAAAATCAAAGAAACACATTGACAAGAATACAATAATAGTAGGAGACTTTAACACGCCCCTCACTGAAAGGGACAGATCATCCAAGCAAAAGATCAACAAGGAAATAAAGGTCTTAAATGACACTGGAGCAGATGGACATGACAGATATATTCAGAGCATTCCATCCCAAAGCAACAGAATACACATTCTTCTCTAGTGCCCATGCAACATTCTCCAGAATAGATCACATCCTGGGTCATAAATCAGGTCTCAACCGGTATCAAAAGATTGGGATCATTCCCTGCATATTTTCAGACCACAATGCTCTGAAGCTAGAACTCAATCACAAGAGGAAATTTGGAAGGAGCACAAATACATGGAGACTCAACAGCATCCTTCTAAACAATGAATGGGTCAACCAGAAAATTAAAGAAGAATTGAAAAAAATCATGTAAACAAATGATAATGAAAACACAATGGTTCAAAATCTGCAGGCCAGAGCAAAGGCAGTCCTGAGAGGAAAATATCTAGTGATACAAGCCTTTCTCAAGAAACAAGAAAGGTCTCTAATACACAACCTAACC
>RCUC01165963.1:0-74935 GCA_003697995.1 Taxidea taxus jeffersonii
ATAGATAGATAGATAGATAGATAGAGATAGACAGAGATAGAGATAGATAGAGATATATAGTATATATACTATATATCTCCTATTGGTTCTTTTTCTCTGGAGAACCCTAATACAACAAGTGGTTCAAATAATTTAATGTATTAACTAGGAAGTGGGAAAATACAACCAATTAATTCTTTATTATCTATAATGTGGGAGTATGAAGACTCAATTTGTAGTCTAGCTTCTACTATTTTTAACTCTGTTCTACATGTCAAATTCTCAGGTGAAAACGATTTTATGAAACAAATAATCTAATATATAAAAAGATATAAGTTTTAGAAAATCACAAACAAAAGGACAATTATAAACTTATTTGTACTCCTTTTTTGATGATTATTTATTTCTGAGGTAATTATTATGAATCATTGTTATGGAATTTTCTATCAGACCTCTGCTTAGGGTTTCTTCCAGCCCCAGTTCACTGAAACCAAAATTGTCAATGAATATGAGTAAAAGTGAAAGCATTATTCTCTTAAATAAAAAGACTTTTTCCCCTATGGACCTTCAGTTTTCTTTTAAAAAAAACATTTTTTATCAAGATTTAATGTTGATTTTATGTCACTCTTTCTTTTTTACCTAGACTGCTTAAAGTTGCAAACTTCTTATACTCAAGGCATCTAAGAAGCTTCATTTGGAAAGTCAAATTATCATTAAAATTAACTTTGCAAGTTCTCTTCAGAGTTAAGAAGAATGATGGAGGAGAAAAAAGTTAAAGGATTCTGCTTATAACTATTTACCGTGTAGACAATGGCAAATCATTAGAATCCAGAATGAAAATAATAGGAATGTATAATAAATCTATGGTAAAAACTGAGAATTGCCAAAGTTTATAAAGTGAATGGACTATTTTAAAAGTGGAAACAGAAAGAGGTCAATAGTGAATATGAAATAAAATTATTTCAAGAAGAATGATAAAAAAGTGAAAAAAAAGAGATGTTATTGGATAAGAAATTACACAACCCATCAGTTACCATAAAACACTCCACATGCTAATAAAAGTTGAGCATACAGGGCACTTGGGTGGGTTAGTGGGTTAAGTATCTGCCTTCGGCACAGGCCATGATTCTGAAGTCCAGAGATTGAGTCCTGCATCAGGCTCCAGACTCTCCAGCGAGGCTGCTTCCCCCTCTGCCCTTCACTGAGCTCATGTACTCTCTGTCTCTTTCTCTCAAATAAACAAATAAAATCTTTAAAAAAAATTTTGACCTTGCACATATGTGTGTGTGTGTATATATGTATAAGTATGTATATATATATATATATAATATATATAGTCACCTATGTTGCCATATATGATTTAATCCTTCTCAATATCCTATTCTTTAAGAAATAGGCCTTTAATTTTTTTAATCTCTAAAATGGAATGGTATATAGAACATATGATCAAATTTGGAAATTTAAATTCAATTATGTGGTGGTAAATATACACATTTTAATTTTTAAATTAGAAAATATAATTATTGTACAATAATCAATTAGTAAAACACTTACAGAGATAAGCATAAAAATTGATGTTCCATCTCTGGACTGCCATAATGTCACTCTGCTCTTTGCACACACCCATCTCAATGGGAGGTCTTATATGATAGCATATAAGCAATGCTATCAGTTTGGTATATATTATTCCAGTCTTTTTCTATGGTTTCCTATCCATATGATTTTTTATATATTTAGAATCATATTTTATATATATGAAAAACTGAAATTATACTCATATTTATTTAAATTATGTAACATTTTATTTATTTAATATATTTTGAAGCTCTTTGTATCAGTGCATATGGGTCTACCTGATTCTCTAAGTGGATTTCCTATTTAATTAATGCATCATTATTAACGCACCATTGTTTACTTATACTTTCACTTTGTAAGGCTCATTTAATTATATTCCAAATCTATTTTTACAAACCACACACACACACGTACACACACATTTAAGTATTGCTACAAAGCAGAATTTCAAAGGTAAAATTGTTAAGACAAAAGAGAAATTCCTTTTCAACCAACAAAAGACAACTTCTTAAGTAAGAAGTAGTAGTGGCACTGATACCATTATAAAGCAATATGATGTTAGCCTTGAAGGATGATATGATAACCGGGCTACATTATGTCAGCCACATATATAGATACAGGCAGCTTGGGGTCTCTATTACACACAGAATAACAAGCCAAGGAAAGCAACATTTTATCATTCTCTGCAATTTTTACCTCAAATCCTAGAACAGTCTAGTAGTCAACAGGGCTTACTTCCATTAGAGATCAAAGGTATCTTTTTGCTTGGAATAAAGTCTTGAGGGCAAGACTAAAACCTAATTTTGAGTCCTTTCTCCTAGGCCCACACCATTTTTAATTAACCAATGCTCTGAAAAGAAAACAAGCCAAGGTAACAGAAGGACTACAACAAGGCTCTGCATACTCTGGCCTGCTAGCCAAATCCAGACTTGTATCTGCTTTTATATGGCCTCTGAGCTAAAATTTATTTTTTTCCTTTCTTACTTTTTCTATTTTTAAAGTTGAATGTTTGAAATCAAATTACTCATAAAAAATACTCACTTTGAAGACCAATTAAGCAAAATGTTATTCCAAACAAAAACAACAAAATGTTCAATTCTCATTAGTGGATCTTTACAATCATAACAAAAATATATAAAAACCTTAAATTTTATTAATTACAAAAATCATGGACATTTCCTCTTTTTTAATATAAGTGCCTATATATAATATCTCCAATTTTACTTCTTGGTTCACAAACCCTATAATATTTACTGTGACCATATACAGAAAATAATTGTCACACTTTAGACTAAATGAATGAGTCAAATTTATCTATTTCACTTATGTTCTTCTGACATCAAGCTACTCACGTGATTGCGTACTTAAAATTCTAAAAATAGGAAACGAGTAGATGTCCCTTTCAAAGAAAGAAGCACTAGAACTTTTCTTTCATCAAACCAAACTCAAGGGAAAAGAAAGATTCTAGAGAAGGTGGCTTCCAAAGAAGAAAAACAAAACAAAATAAAGCAAGTAGAATAGGAATCTTAAGAGATGAAATCCAAAGAGATGGCACCATTTAAGATTTTTTCCTTCACCCCAGTTGTCACACTTTACTACTATCACCCAATGACATGTTCTGAGAGCCATTTAATCTTCAACTCCTATCTATAACCCTCAGAGCTGTAACTAAAAATGAGAGAAGCATAGAGGACCTTCTTTTAGTCACTAACAAGGATTCATTAATGAGAAACCTCACAGAGTTACCCATATACTTTGATCTAGCAACTATAACTTTCAGAATTTGTAACAAATAATTTAGGAGAATAATATTTTATACATAGATAGATAAATACCTTGCACAGGGCTGCAAATTGGATAAAATGACAGGACCCAACCATATGTTGTCTACAAGAGATCCATTTGGAACCTAAGGATATATCTAGACTGAAAGTGAAAGGATAGAGAACAATCTTTCATGCCAATGGGCCTCAAAAGAAAGCTGAGGTAGAGATTCTTATATCAGTTAAATTAGATTTTAAGCTAAAGACTGTAGTCAGAGATACAGAAGGACACTAGATCATTCTTAAAGGGTCTATCCACCAAGAAGATCTAACAATTGTAAATATCTATGCCCTCAATACGGGACCAGCCAACTACAGAAGACAACTGTTATTCAAAATAAAGAGTCTTATTGATATGAATACATTAATTGTAGGGGGCCTTAACATGCCTCTCTCAGTAATGGACAGATCATCCAAGCAGAAAATCAATAGAGAAATGAGAACTTTGAATGACACATTGGACCAGATGGACAGATATATACAGAACATTCCACCCTAAAACAACAGAATACTCATTCTTCTCGAGCACACATGGGGCTTTCTCCAGAATAGACCACATAACGGGTCACAATTCAGGGCTCAACCAATATCAAAAGAATGAGATTATTCTGTGCATATTTTCAGACCACAATGCTTTGAAACTTTGTGGAACTCAACTATAAGAAAAAAATTTGGAAGCAATTCAAACCTTGGAAACTAAAGACCATCCTGCTCAAGAATGTTTGGATCAACCAGGAAATCAAAGAATAACTTAAACAACTCATGGAAACCAATGAGAATCAAGACACTTCGGTCCAAAACCTATGGGATACTGCAAAAGAGGTCCTAAGGGGGAAATACATAGCCATCCAAGACCACTCAAAAAAACTGAAAAATCCTGGGGCGCCTGGGTGGCTCAGTGGGTTAAAGCCTCTGCCTTCGGCTCAGGTCATGATCCCGGTGTCCTGGGATCGAGCCCCGCATCGGGCTCTTGCACTGCATGGGGCCTGCTTCCTCCTCTCTCTTTGCCTGCCTCTCTGCCTGCTTGTGATCTCTGTCTATCAAATAAATAAATAAAATTTAAAAAAAAAAAAAAACTGAAAAATCCTGAATACACAAACTCTCTTTACACCTTAAAGAACTGGAAAATCAATAACAATTTAAGCCAATCCCACATACAAGAAAGGAAAAAAAAATCAAGATTAGAGCAGAGATCATTGAGTTAAAACTAGAGATACACACTAGAGATGTTTAGAACATATAATGAAACTAAAAGGTTGTTCTTTGAAAGAATCAATAAGATCAATAAAGTGCTGGCCAAACTAATCAAAAAGAAAAGAGACAGGACCCAAAATAATAAAATTTTTAATGAAAGGGGAGAGATCACAAGGAAATAGACACAATCATCAGAAATTATTATCAACAGTTATATGCCAATAAGTTAAACAACCTAGAAGAAATGGAAGCATTCCTGGAAACCTATAAACTTCCAAGGCTGAAACAGGAAGAAACTGACAACTAAATAGACCAATATCTAGTAACAAGATTGAAGTAGTGATCAAAAACCTCCCAAAAAACAAGAGTCCAGGACTTGATGGATTCCCTGGAGAATTCTACCAAACATTCAAAGAAGAAATAATACCTATTCTCCTGAAGCTGTTTCAAAAAATAGAAACAGAAGGAAAACTTCTAGACTCTTTCTATGAAGCCAGAATTACCCTGATCCCCACAACCAAGCAAAGACCCCATCAAAAAGGAGAATTTCAGACCAATATCCCTGATGAATATGGATGCCAAGATTCTCAACAAGATCCTAGCTAATAGGATTCAATTAAAATGTTTATCCACCATTACTAGGTGGGATTTATCCCAGGGATGCAAGGGTGGTTCAACATTCACAAATCAATCAGTGTGATAGAACAAATCAATAAGAGAAGAGACAAGAATCACATGGTCCTCTCAACTGATGCAGAAAAAGCATTTGATAAAATATAGCATCTGTTCCTTATTAAAATGATTCAAAGTATAGGGATAGAGTGAACATTCCTCAACTTCATAAAATCTGTCTATGAAAAATACATAATGAATATTCTCAATGGGGAAAAGCTGATAGCCTTCCCTTTGAGATCAGGAACATGACAAGGATGCCCACTCTCGCCACTATTGTTCAACATAGTACTAGAAGTCGAAAAGAAATAAAGGTATTCAAATTGGCAATGAAGAAGTCAAACTTCACAGATGACATGATACTTTATACGGAAAACCCAGAAGACTCCACCCCCAAACTACTAGAACTCATATTGCAGTTCAGTAATGTGGCAGGATACAGAATTAATGCACAAAAATCAGTTGCTTTCTTATACGCTAACAATGAAAATATAGAAAGGGAAATTACAGAGTCAATTCCATTTACTATGGCACCAAGAACCGTAAGATGCCTGGGAATAAACCTAACCTAAGAGGTAAACGATCTGTACTTGAGGAACTACAGAACACTCACGAAAGAAATTGAAGAAGACACAGAAAGATGGAAGAACATTCCATGCTCATAGATCAAAAGAATAAACATTGTTAAAATGTCTATACTATCTAGAGCAATTTATACTTTCAATGTCATCCTGATCAAAATTCCACCAGCATATTTCAAAGTGCTAAAACAAACAATCCTAAAATTTGTATGGAACCAGAAAAGACCCTGAATTGCGAAGAACATGTTGAAAAAGAAAAACAAAATTGGGGGCATCATGTTGCCTGATTTCAAGCTTTTACTACAAAGCTGTGATCATCAAGACAGCATGATACTGGCACAAAAACAGACACATAGACCAGTGGAACAGAGTAGAGAATCCAGATATGAACCCACAACTCTATGGTCAAATAATCTTCGACAAAGCAGGAAAAAATATATAGTGGAAAAAAGACAGTCTCTTCAATAAATGGTGCTGGGAAAATTGGACAGTTACATATAGAAGAATAAAACCTGACCATTCTCTTGTGCCATACACAAAGATAAACTCGAAATGGATAAAAGACCTAAATTTGAGGCAAGAATCTATCAAAATCCTAGAGGAGAACATAGGCAGTAACATCTTCAACATTGGCCACAGCAACTTCTTTCAAGATATGTCTCCAAAGGCAAAGGAAACAAAAGTGAAAATGAACTTTGGCGACTTCAAAAGATCAAAAGCTTCTTCAGAGCAAAGGAAACAGTCCACAAAACAAAGAGGCAACCCATGGAATGGGAGAAGATATTTGCAAATGATACTACAGACAAAGGGCTGATATCCAAGATCTATAAAGAAATTCTCAAACTCAACACACACAAAACAGATAATCATGTCAAAAAATGGGCAGAAGACATGAACAGACACGTCTCCAAAGAAGACATACAAATGGCTAACAGACACATGAAAAAATGTTCATCATCATTAGCCATCAGGCAGATTCAAATCAAAACCACGTTGAGATACCACCTTATCCCAGTTAGAATGGCCTAAATTAACAAGACAAGAAACAAGTGTTAGAGAGGATGTGGAGAAAGGGGAACCCTCTTACACTGCTGATGGGAATGCAAATTGGTGCAGCCACTTTGGAAAACAGTGTGGAGATTCCTTAAGAAATTAAAAATAGAGCTACCCTATGACCCTGCAATTGCACTACTGGGTATTTACCCCAAAGATACAGATGTAGTAAAAAGAAGGTTCATCTGTACCCCAATGTTCATAGCAGCAATGGCCACAGTCGCCAAACTGGAAAGAGCCAAGAAGCCCTTCAAATGGATAAAGAAGATATAGTCCATATATACAATGGAGTACTATGCCTCCATCAGAAAGGCTGAATATCCAACTTTTTTATCAACATGGATGGGACTGGATTTTATTATGCTGAGTGAAATAAGTCAAGCAGAGAGAGTCAATCATCATATGGTTTCACTTACTTGTGTGGTATAAGGAATAACATGGAGGACATTGGGAGATGGAGAGGAGAAAGGAGTTGGGGGAAATCGGAAGGGAGATTAAAAAAATGGGAAACTGGACTCTGAGAAACAAACAGGGTTTTGGAAGGGAGGGAGATGTGAGAGATGGGTGAGCCTGTTGGTGGGTATTATGGAGGCATGTATTGCATGGAGCACTGGGTGTGGTGCATAAACAATAAATCTTGGAACACTGAAAAAATTAAATTAAATTAAATTTTAAAAAAAGACAAAGTATTGCAAGTCAAACATTCCATCTGTAGGGTGCAGTATAAAGATAGTATAGAAAGAAAATAGCTTTATTTTAGAGAGGTAGATTTTGTTAAAGTAGGATATTTCTTTCCATCTCAAAATTCCATTAATGTCACATTATATCCTTTAAAATAACAAAAGCTGACAGCAGATTAATCATTCTTTAAATGATTTCTTAAGAAATCATCTCTTAAGAAATAATTAAGAAATTCTTAAGAATTCTTAAGAAATTTGTATATTTTAATTTTAAATTTCTGAACCGGGGAACAGGATAGTTACTGCAAAACAGAAACAGCTAAGCAGCCACAGGCCATCACAGGAGGGGGAAAAAAAGCCTGCATGAATGACTTGCTATATCTGATTTATTTAAGAACAACTCAAAGGATTTGACAGCTGACAGAGGTTTTAGTAAGGGTCTGCTGAAAGTCATGGTTGTAAAACAGAAATTCTGAGAACCCACTAAGACAAACTCCAGTAAATGACAGATAGTGATGTTGAGAAGCAAATCTTTTTGAAGAGTTAATGGCCCGATGTATAGTTAAAAGGTAGAACATGACAACAACCACCACCCCCAGTATAGCAGGGTTTTACCTTAATGTACTCTCCGTGTCAAAAAGTGAGTTTCAGGTAATGCCTTGCACTTCTGGGGATGTGTGAGTCCACTAAGGCACATGCTTAACTTGAGAATAGGCTAGCAGGCATCAGAGATTTATCCAGATCTGTATTATCATGCTTGATACTCTGAAGCATCATAACGGTAGATAGCATCTGCTTATAAAGACATTTTTATTTTTTATAAGTGCTTTGGTTTCAGAAAGCCCAGGCCTAGGAAATAGAAGGATTTCCTAATGAAACTGTATTAAATGGTAGGATAGCTCTATAAAATGTTGGTAACAGCTGTGGCCTTATCCAGTCTGCCTGAATCCATATGAAAGCCCTGAGGAGTAGTAGCACATAGAGACTGATTTTATTACTTAAAATGCTGATTATTTTTGTTCTTTCTCATTTGTTTCATGTGCGTGTGTGTGTATATACCCATATATTCATATGATTTGTGCCTGAATGTATGCAAGTACATATAAGTGCACACACACACACACACACACACACACATATATGATGAGACAGAGAGAAATGTTTTACTGATTCCAGTGAGTCTGGAATCCATTGATCAATATCCATAGTGTACCAGATGTGGTAAATTTGACAAAATTATGTGTTAGAGGAGAGTATGAGTAATTGTTATATACCACCTCCTTCTTAAAACCAGGTGGATTAAGTGGCCTCAAATTCTAGAGAATGTGATCTCCCTTAACTTCTTGTCCCCATATCCCTCCTTGAGATTCAGATATTATCTAAAAACAAAATAAAGTATAGTGAGCATCTGAACTGTGACCCAGGGAGTTCCCCCCACCCTTCACACCTCCAACTCCTCCACATCAGTCCACCACTATTAGACTCCTAATATCAGATTTTGTATTCTTCCAATGTGCATTCACAGTATGGAAACATGTAATAACTGAGTTTCTGCTCAGAAATAATCTACAAGTTTCCCTGTAATTCTATCCATAAACAACAATGGGTAAACTATTCTTGTGCCAAAATCATAGTATCTTACAGTATCTTACAGTATAAGATCTGGAGAGAGATGAAGAAGGGAATTTTTGTGAGTGATTCTGTTCAGTCATAGCTTATGTGTAAACTTCCATCGGTGAAATAATTGTGTATGTGGGGATATTCTTCTGGTTTCTGAATGCTATACCACTGATCTCTTTCTCTTATTTTTTCTGATTTCAATGAAACTTCTTCTTATTAAAATTCTAAAAGAATAGAAAAACATGTAGGATGAAAAAAATAGTCATTAATAACCACTACTAGCACTGTAGATAGATGGATATTTTCTTGCCATGTATGTATTCATGATTTTTCTTTTGTAAAAATGAAGCGTGAGTATATTTCACATAATTTAATGTTTTTAAAGTTGAAGATGGTTATCTTAATTTTTCTTATCATTAAATAGCTTTGAAAATCACTACTTTCTATTATTATAATACATTCTCTCATAAAGGATACCATCATTTACTTAATTCTTTTTTTTAAATAAATATTTTTTAAAGATTATTTATTTATTTATTTATTTGACAGATAGAGATCACAAGTAAGCAGAGAAGCAGGCAGAGAGAGAGGAGGTAGCAGGCTCCCTGCTGAGCAGAGAGCCTGATGTGGGACTCAATCCCAGAACCCGGGGTTCATGACCTGAGCTAAAGGCAGAGGCTTTAACCCACTGAGCCACCCAGGCACCCCATTTACTTAATTCTTAATTAATTACATTTAATCTTTGTATTTTTTATTTTGAGCATTACTACAACCTTTTGAGCCAGGCAGTGAATATATTATTATTATGGTTTTACTGATGAGAAAACTGAGGCCCATAGTGTGGGGTGTCTTAGAAAATGTCATTCATGTAGGATGAGGGTTAGACTCTAAATCCATTCCACTCACCATCCTTTGTCTCCCATAGTGAACACTAATTATCTTTATATTGCACAAGTAGATTTAAGAAGTGACAGTTGATAGAAAATAAACCCTGGTCAAGATCCCACTAGAGAACAGTATCTTCGATGTTTATCATTTGAACTCCTTTCTCTCTCACTGAAGACTGGCTGGTTTAAAGGTTAAAGCCTATCAGCCACCCAAACTAAATAAAATTCAATCCATAGATCAGTGTCAGCTTCATTATTATTCTTGACCAGATATCCCTAATCATTTTTCATGTCTGACATTAGAAACCCTGCATAGAAATAATTTGCACAACTTTAATACTTTAATTCCCCCCCCTTTTAATCCATCACATACTGAGACACTTGATATTCCCACTGTGATCAACCTGTGAAAATTGTCAGCTTTATCTCTGATTTACACTGGACTCTGCTCATAATAAATGTCATTGCTGAATGTACCTAACTTCTCTAGACTTGCATGATCAAAGAAAGTAATATTTTCTTTTTTAATCAGTGCTTTTTGGTTAAATGAATACAGAAAACACTGGGTATAAAAGTATCCAACAGTTCAAAGATGATTCCAACACAGTATGCTACAAAAATCAGTGGTTCAATGAATGCGTGAAAGAGATGGTAAAATATTATCCTCTTATGACAACCACGTTAGTCTTACCAAGGCCTCATATACATTCTTTGTAATGACTTTCCAGGGTGGAAAATATCAAATTTGAACTTCCTACTATGATCATTCAGAAAATATTCTATAAATAAATGTCATCTCAGGCAAATAGTTTTTATTGCTTACAAAGGGATCTAAGTCTCATAGGGTAATAATATATGAATTTAAAATGTACTAAACTTAGTACACAAAATACGTTAGCAATTATGTTCTAGAAATGAGAGAAATAGAGAAAGCTTCAAAGGAATAAGCAACAGTTAATTAAATACCATTGGTAGATACTGAGGTACCCAGTACCTCTAGAACACTAGGAACACACACACAGAAAAATTGCGTCTATCCTGTCTATCCTACATGAAACTGTTTTTCAATTGATAAAGGAAAAAATTCCAATTTGTAAATGTGGAAAGAATGAAAAAATATTAGAAAACCACTACCATGAAATGTGGGATTTTTATTTTGGCCAACGATCGTCAGTGGATGAAACCAACAATAGAAGGCTGAACCCTCCTGAACCTCCAGACCAAGAGTAGTATCACCAAATCAGTGCAGACAAATCCTGTGCCCCCCTCAATGGGAAGCAACAGAAAGCACGAAGTACAATTAAAGTAGCCTTGTTAAAAAGAGCCCTGATCTGGGTGCCTGAGTGCTGAGTTGGTTAAACAGCTGCCGATGGCTCAGGTCATGATTCTGGGGTTCTGGAGTGGTACCCCACATTGGGCTCCCTGCTCAGTGGGAATCCTGCTTCTCCCTTTATTTCTCCCCCCACCGTTTGTGATCCCTCTCTCTCTTTCATAAATAAATTCTTAAAAAAAATAATAAAAGAGCCTTGATCTAATCAACCTTCTTGATTTAACGTTCATTTAAAGGAAACACTGAGGATAGAAGAATAAGTTAAATAAAAGTACAAGGAGGCTAAAAGACAAATTCAGAAGGCAAGAGATTCCACAGGAAAATTTAATCTATCGCTTCCATAAGCCAATACAATAAAGACATGGGAAAGACATAGGAGCTATTCTAGATTGAAACAAGATTTAAGAGAAATCACTAAAAGTTATAATAAACTAATTTTGTTTGGATCATGAATCAAGCAAATTCACTATAAAAGTAGGAAAATATTTTTCCTACTTTTTTTATTTAATACAAAAGAACTTGCATTATACTTTCTGGAAAGAATAGTAGAATAGTTGTAAAAAGAAATGTCCATATTTTCAGAAATGTATAATAAGTGAATGTAAGAGTCAAATGAGATGATATAATCCTTCCATCTTTTTATGTTGTCTACTTTTAAACTGTAGGGGAATCATGAGAATTTTTAAATCTGTGAGCCTAGTGCTGGCCTATCTTATTTCTTACATTCCATAGACCAAGACTTGGTTATGTGATCTGCCAAGGGATGAAATATGCCTTTCTTTCAGTATAACAGACAGTATCATAAATATTAAAATGTTAATTTATACTGTTTACTATAGACCCAGCACTCTAACTAATGTGGATTAGCTCATTTAATTCCAGTCCCACCACACCTATTTTAAGATAAGTATAGTTAGTTTTTAAAAAGTTAAAAATTAGTCTAAAAATGTGTTATAGTTAGGGATTAAATTATAGTCTGATTTCAAGATATGTTTCCTAACATACTATGCTAGCATAATGTATCAATGTGTTGCAGTATATCTCTTGTTTAAATAATTATATTTTTTAAACCTAAACGTTCAGTTGACATTAAGCAATCTAATCAAGATTCCCAACAAAAAACATGCATTTTGGCTTCTACACTAATGGAAAAAAGGAATGTGCTTTTCCCTATAATGCAACTCTTATTAAGAGGCAATCTTGAAGGAAAGAGCCCGACCTCAAAATAAAACAAACTTTGGTTTGAAGCCCTGCTCCATTATTTATCATCAAGTGACTTAATTTCTTCAGCCTTAAAAACAAAAATCTATAAAGAGGATAGTAAAATCGATCTTTTAAAGCTTCTGTGACAATTAAGTATACCATGAGCAAAGTAAATAAGTTTTCAGGATAAATAAGAAACACAGTCATTAGAATAAGACCAATTTACATTTGATTTGAACTATTCAATTTTAAATATGCATTGCCTTACTTGTTCCTCATAAGAATTTCTATGAAATAACTACACCAAGTATGCTGATTCGCCTTAGATAAGAAAACTAAGGCTCTGGGGCCATAAAGGATTTATGACAGCGCAGCTATAAAAATGGGCTTGGGAGTCACATTAACTTCTTTTGCAGTGACTTTCCTTTTCCACATTAAATCCTTGTTCAGTTCTTTCCTGGGTATCTCCTTATGAAAGGTAAAATCTCCTGCTTTCCCTAGTACCTGAAATAGGACATGGAGAATGCAGGTGAAACGAAAATTGTTATGGAGTATTTTATTAGCTGCTAAATCAGTACTCAAAAGAACCCAATCAATATCTATTAAACCTACAATATAAAAAGAGAAACTACAAATTTAGTAATTGTGGATCCTCAAGTGAAGTCTTTTGGAGTTAAGAGATGTCAGGCCACAAAGAACATTACAATATGAAATCAATCAGGATGCTAAGAATTTTAGGCCAGTGTTTGAATCAGGTTATCAAATGCATGTTAGAATACTTACAAGCTATTATTCAGAGATATTTAGTTATTTTATTTTTTTAAGATTTTATTTATTTATTTGACAGACAGAGATCACAAGCAGGCAGAGAGGCAGGCAGAGAGAGAGGTAAGCAGGCTCCCCGCTGAGAAGAGTCTGATGTGGGGCTCGATCCTAGGACCCCAGGATCATGACCTGAGCCGCAGGTAGAGGCTTTAACCCACTGAGCCACCCAGGTGCCCGGAGATTTAGTTGTTTTAATAAACAAAAACTGGGGCACCTGGGTGGCTCAGTGGGTTGAAGCCTCTGCCTTCCGCTGGGGTCGTGATCTCAGGGTCCTGGGATCCAGTCCACATCAGGCTTTCTGCTCAGCGGGGAGCCTGCCTCCCTTCCTCTCTCTCTGCCTGCCTCTCTGCCTACTTGTGATCTCTGTCTGTCAAATAAATAAATAAAAGTCTTAAAAAAAAAATCCTTTCACAGAGTTTTCAGGTGTGTGTGTGTGTGTGTGTGTGTGTGTGTTTTGTTCTACTAACTGCCAAGCTAATTGCATGTGCTTCTAAAAACCAAAGATATATTGAGGGCTTCTTGTGTGAAAAACAATTTTCCCGGGACGTCTGGGTGGCTCAGTTGGTTAAGCAGCTGCCTTCGGCTCAGGTCTTGATCCCAGCATCGTGGGATCGAGTCCCACATTGGGCTCCTTGCTTGGCAGGGAGCTTGCTTCTCCCTCTACCTCTGCCTGCCTCTCTGTCTGCCTGTGCTCACTCACTCTCTCTCCCCCTCTTTCTGACAAATAAATAAATAAAATCTTAAAAAAAAAAATTTTCCCAAATGATAGTTGAATCATCGTAACATCCTATGGGGACTGTTTGCATTTTACAGGTGAACTAATATTTAGAATAGTCCAGTGACTTCGAGTCAGACAGCTAATAACCAGTACATGCATAACTGAAGCAAGATCTGAAGTCAAAGACTAAGTTTTCCATCACCAAATTATAAATCCTTTTTTTAAAGTCTATCTCTGGTGGGGGAGGAATGAAGGGTTTAAAAAATAGTTAAAAATTCTACATTTATGGCCAAGTGCCAAAATTACACAGTCATGTGTATAGAGGCAACATAGATGATCTGAGTGTCTTTGAGTTTGACACTGTATTGGATGCATGTTTCCATATTGCTAAATTCCAACAGTAAAAACAGTGGCAAGATTTTTTTCTTCTTCAGTATTATAGTGTGATACAGTTTGGAACTTCTCCAAAGTAAAATATTCTGATTTTAACATTCTACTCAGAATTATGGTAAATATTTAGAGCTATTATGAAAGAGTAAGTATTTCCACTTGTTTTAAACTACTCTGTACAGTTTACCCTTCCAATTTATCTTTATGAGATTTTCAAAACCTGATTTTGTTTTACCTAAGTGAACTGATGGCATTATAAGTTTCATTCTTGATCTGAACAGTTGACCTTTAGGGCAGCTGGCTACCTTTACCAGTCTCTATCAACTTATCACTTATATTTGGCTTGGTTTTATTTTTAATGGCTCACAGAGCCATTGGTTCACTACTTCTTGTAAATATCAACAGCATTGCTCAGCCTGCCATTCATAAGTCGTTGCTACATCTGACTTTCCAAAATGGAATAAGACCAGTCAATCTCAGAATTTTTAATTTTTTTTTTTTTTGGAAAATAACATTTTTGTCCCTCTCCATCAATCCGCTTCAATGCCTTTGTTTCATCCACATAATCTTCCATAAACAGCCTATGATTCCGTTATGTCTTGTAGCCCATATCTCTCAGGCTTAAAAATTAATTGTGAGGTCTTAGAAGTTTTAAGCATAGATATTCTTTTTGTATAAGTGAGCCACTTCATGTGATCTTAACATGTCTTTAAAACTTGCATGAATGCAAGAACCAGTTCTACATACCTACTGGAATTAGTAATTCCAGCTCCTTGTGCACTGATGAACCTAATTGAGACACATGATAGAAGAAAGATTTGCATCATGGCATGACAAGGGAAATGAATTAATCTGTTATCTCTGCCCAAAAGTTCTAGCTAATTGAAATAAGTTTATCTGAAATGTAATAAAGTATTAAGTATGCCAATAGCTTTGCTACAACATAAAAGCTCAAGAATCTACTTTTAAGTAATCAGTAGACTGCTATCCTAAGAGTTATAGACCCAAATTCAAATAATAATAATAATAATAGTAATAATATTTTATGACTATTTAATCTGTAGATACTCAAATGAAAACTTAGTATACTTAATCCTAATCATTCTAAACTTCATTGCACTTTGCAAAGACAGTACTGCTGACTGTCAATTATTTTATGCCTGCTTTTCAGAGAAAGTGCTTCAAGATGATGCCCGCTTCACTTTGATATTCCTGGTGCCCAGCACAGTGCCTAATACAGAAAAGACAATAAATCAGTAGTTCTCAAACTTTGTTGTGGCTTAAAGAGGTCACCTTATTATTTGTTAAGAGTTACCAAATAGGGGCGCCTGGGTGGCTCAGTGGTTTAGGCCTCTGCCTTCAGCTCAGGTCATGGTCTCAGGGTCCTGGGATCGAGCCCCACATCAGGCTCTCTACTCACCAGGGAGCCTGCTTCCCCTCACCCCCTCCCGCCTCTCTGCCTACTTGCGATCTCTCTCTCTCTCTCTCTCTCTCTCTCTGTTAAATAAATAAATAAAATCTTTAAAAAAAAAAAGAGTTACCAAATATATTCAGTGGGCTTTGTGAAACACCCATATTTCTATTTTTTAAGAAATATTTTATTTGTTTTAGAGAAAGAGAGCACATGTAGCAGGAAAAGGAGCAGAGAGTGAAAGGGAGGAAAGAGTCTCAAGCAAACTCCGTGATAAGCACAGAGCCTGAGGCAGGGCTCAATCACACCATCCCAAGGTCATGACCGGAGTGGAAATTAAGTCAGATACTTGACCAGCTGGGCCATGCAGGTGCCCCTTAAAATGCATGATAAAGGGAATAAGTTTGATGATCAATCTCTGTAGACCATAATTTAAGAAACTATATAATAAGCCGGCAGGTGCTTGGTTATAATATTGTTTAATAAATAGGCAATTAAGTTTAATAAATAATTCCTAAATTATTCTATTTTATATATGTTATATATAATTCCTAAATTATATAAATTTGAAGAAGATGTAAAAGGTCTGAATGAGACAAGAACTACAATGCAATCATTATTTAGATAGAGCGCTGGCAAAAAATGGGAAGGGCGCCATTCAGCAGTATATTGGTTGGCATGATACCATCACTATTTATCCCACTACAGTGATTGTCAGCATTTTCCTTCACAGTTTTTTTTTTTTTCTTTTTTCTTGTTAGAAGAAAGCCCTCAGTATTAGTCACAACCAAAGAGCCTGTGGGTGCTGTCCTTGGGAGCAAGGTGCCTGGCAGCATCAGTGTCAGTCAAGAATGATGCCCCTGCAGTTCCTGAAAAAGGTCAAAAAGAGAAAAGTGACAGTGACTCAGGTTGAGAATGGGAGGATGTGTTCTGTCATGCTCCAAAGAGCCTCGTCCCTGAGGTGACAGGTAATGAGAGAGCATCACTCACAGTGTTTCACCAAGCTCTCAAATTGGATTAGCTTCATCCATGAGAAAGACCCAAGCAGACAAAAGATATTGAAGCATTTCCTGCTGAAGATGTAGTTTTCTTAAATGTGTCTTAATTTTTGCCTTGACCTCTCAGGAAAAAAAAACCCAAACAAACAAAAACAATTCTGATGTAGTCTCCATTCTTCTAATGTAATCTTATTCTTTCCTCTCTCGTTTTGCTGGCAACTGATAGTTTTTCAAGACCTGAGGTGGCCTCTTCGATCATTAAGTAGTAGAATTCTGGTAAGGCTCTTCTGATATTTTTAAACAGCTTGAAAACTGTGAAACAACCCCAGTTTCTGTTAAAATATCAGAATGGCCCCCCAAATGTTGGGAATCTGAGATATTTGCTTTGGGCACCTTTCTCTTTCATGACTTTGATAGAATCCTTTCTTCTCAGGCTACCTGCAGACCCCACTGGAATCCAGAACCTCTGCCATTCCCCCAAACATTCTATGTCCACTTCTCAGGTCAGATGATATGAATAACCATTTGCTAATCATCATTTGTAAGCCAGGCATCAATCTTTTTTTCTTTTTCTTTCTTTCTTTTCTTTTCTTTTCTTTTTTTTTTTAAAGAGGAGTTGGGGGAGGGACAGAGCTACAGGGAGAGAGTGAATCTTAAGCAGTGCTTAAGCAGTGGAACCCTGTATGGAGCTTAATCTTACCACCCTGAGATTATGACCTGAGCCAAAATCCAGAGTTGGATGCTTAACTGACTGCACTATCCAGGTGCCCCTGAACATTAAATTTTCTCATAGCAGAAACAGCATGGTATTATAGAAGAAAGAATCTGTACCAGTAATCCTTTTCAGACTAAAAAAAAAGGGGGGGAACTAAGCTCAAGTTTGCTTAAGAAAAGGCAAATTTATTGAATCACAGAACATAAAAGTTCAGGCATGGATTTGTAAGAAGGTCTTCTATCAGGACATATAATTCTCTCTGTAATGTGATTTGACTTCACCCGGGTTGCCTCTGATTTTAAAACGGACATCTGTCTTGGCAGCAAAATGGCTTCCAGCAGCTTTAGAGTTATTTCCTTTCAGCTACAAATCGTTCCATAAGAAGAAAATATTTTAACTCCATCATTATGAGGAAGTCTTGAGATTCATATCATTCAGAATTAATCAGGCGCCCACATCTGAATCAATTCCAGGGAATGTGTTACATGGATTGACTTTGATATGACTCCTATGCTTCTATAAATAAGCTAGGGATAGTTTCACAGATGGATTTTATAGACTGAAAGTTATCATCATATATTCTTGAACAAAAAGTATGGATGTTGGCATCAGATGAAGAAAATGGATTTTGAAGAAATCACAGAAAACACAGGCCCTTAACTCAGCCTGGAAGATTTCAGACCAGGGAAGGCAACTATAACTTTTGAAACACATTTCAAGGTCCAGAAGAGAAATAGTATCAGGCAGAAAAGAACTATGATGGGAGGACAAACCTTCTCTAAATCTCAGTGGCTTGGTGGCGTTGGGGGAAGGAAAGAAAGAAAAACCTTCATTTCTTGCTTAGATGACATCTCTTGTGGGTCTGGTAAATTCTTCAGAGCAGTAATATATCATGAGGTTTTTCAGATTATAGGTGACATTGATCTCATTGAAACTCCATTTCAATATATGTCTTCACAAGAGAGCTGGAGGGTGTAGAACTGTCAGTTTAAAGCTCTACTTAATCAGCACTAAATCAATCATGTCTGTCTACAACACACTGAACAAAACTAAATAAATGCCATGCAGAGATATCGAATCCTCCAGTGTCAGTTAAATGGCCAGACTCTGCCCACAGCCCATTGAGCAGAACTGGTTACGTGGCCTCATCCAACCACAAGGGAGTGTAGAGGCATAACATCGCATCCTGTGCCCAGAAAGAATGGGAAAACTAGACCCAAGTGATCATGTGAAACCACCACAATGGTCTAGAGCCATCTGGGCAAGGGAACAGCTGTAACGGAGACTTGGAAATGTAAACAGCACAACGAGTTCTAGGAGCTACATAAACTCTGCCACTTTGGGAATGATAAACACAGGCAGAATGTAGGAGAAGAGGCCAGAGAGTTGTATGTGTATAAACCAGGTCATGATGCAATTTGCAGATCAGATAGTGCTTCTGTCTTTTTTGTTTTTTTAAGAGTTTCTTTATTTATTTAGAGATAGAGAGAGCATGAGTAGGGGGAGAGGTAGGGGGAGGGAGGGAGAGTGAGAGAGAGAGAGAGAAAATCTCAAGCATACTCCATGCTCAGTGCAGAGCCGAATTTGGGGCTCCATTCCAGGACTCTGAGATCATGACCTGAGCTGAAATCAAGAGTGGGATACTTGACTGACTGAGCTACCACTGCACCCCAGAGAGTACTTTCTTCTTAAAGTCTTTCCTAATTTACTCTGAATTCTGAATTTGACCAGCATGGTAACTTTTAGCACTTTCCCCCCTATTCTACATGTCTGTTTAAACAATTGCCCAACAAAGTTAAACGTCATTATTAGAAACTGAATGTATTGCCTCCTCTGCCTTCATAGGATGCAACCCTAACCTTCAATGTGATGGACTTAGGAGGTGAGGCCTCCAGGAAGCAATTAGATCATAAGGGTGGAGCCCTCATTAATGAGCATGGTGCCCTTAAAGGAAGAGATATCAGCGTTTGTTTTCTGGCTCTCTCTGCTCTCAGCCACATTAATATACAGCAAATAGACAAGTCATCAGCAAAGCAAGAAGCAGGTTCTCTCCAGAAAGGAATCTACCAGCACCTTGATCTTATTACTCCTCAGCCTTCAAAACTGTGAGAAATACATGTTTATTGCAAGCCATCCAGTCTATGGTTGTTTTTTACAGCAGCCTGAGCTGACTGACAGTTTCCTGAAGGTGTGGCCATGTCTAGCTATTCCTTGATATTTCTAGTATGCACACTAGTAGAAAATTTAACTAACAATGGTCCAAATAGGCAACCCTGATGTATAACCTTTCAAGTTAGAAGTTGTGGAAAAACCCAGAGAGCATGTATTCATCACAGCAAAATGACTTCAAAGATCTTGGCAGCCTGATTTTAGGGCCCATATCAGGCTCCAACAGGCTCTATCATTTCATTGGCTGGGTAACTATATTTTCCAGTGTTGTCAGTCATGCACCTGAACCAGGATCACAATTCATTTTAAAATGTCAAAAAGGTGAAACAGAGATATAAGTGCTAAGAATGAAAGGACATATTTGATTATATTTTGAACTTGCTTAAAATTTTGTGGAGGTATTGGAATTTACCCACTGAGAATGACCTTTTTAAAGGTCCAATCATCCAATCATCCATGAAAGAAGACTGAGAATATTTAGCTCTCTGGAAGAAAGCAGGGGGTTAACAGGGAAAAGAAATGTAGGAAAGAAGTAGAGGTGGTTGATATAAAAGTATTGGTGAAAGTGAAAAGATTTCCAGAAATCTTTTTTGGTTGATGTCTAAATTAGAACAATGGCTATGAAATATGTACAAATCATTACTTCTTTGGATCTGCATTTTTACATTTACACCAGGTAGGTGTAGGAATAGACCATTTCTAACATAAGGATTTATAAAGGCATGAATTTTCCTTTCCAAGTTGAATATTGACTCAGATTAATATTGTTTGATTTGGTTCTGAGATTACCTGGTTAACATCAGTTAGCATTTCTAGCAATGGTTTGGTTTAGAAGAGTCGGCAAACCTCTAAATAGCCCTTTCCTGCTGACAGGGTAGTAGTCAGTATTTAGATATCTTTAGAAGTAGTTTTTGTCTGATTTGAGTACATCCTAATATTCACTAGACTTGGTTCCTTCATGGAGTCCACCAAAAATTCACATCCCATTCAACAATAATCATCACAAGGTACTTCTTATCATTATTTGTCTCTAAGAGCATTAAAAAGTATGTCAGCAAACAAGAGTAGCAATTCCTAAACATTTTGTTTCTTGATCCCAGGTTGACCATCATCCATGGTGACTCCAGAGATTTTCCTACAACACAACTCTAGTGCAGCCTGCCTGACTTTTTTTCTTTTATCCTCCCATGTGATGTTACAACTGCATTATCTCCCTGGTAGAATGGGCTAGATGAAGTCCCATCTCTCCAGTTATGGTACCTGGATACTGGAGAATGGTTAACTCCTAGTTCTCCTTTGTTCCTCATGGACAGCAGTACATAGGATCTCTTGAGAAGAAACACGTTTCCCTCATTTACTATTCTCTTGAGAATTTCTGATCACAAAAAAAAAGAGATAAAATTTCTACTTCATGCATAGGTTCCTCTGCTGAATGGCAAATTCTCCTCTTGCATTTTTCTTTGCACTACAAGTTTAGGGTAAATTCCTTTGAACAGGTCTGGTAGGAAAGTTCAGCTTAGGCTGCCTTTTTCTATCAGATAACCCCCTTGCATAAACTCAGAAAAGGAAAAAAGGAAACATGCCCATGAACAAGTTTAATCCCTGCCTACAGCCAGTGACTAAGGCGAGTGAAGAGAGATGGTGTATGAGGCCAGTCATCCCTTAATTATTGATTATGTCCACAGTTGAAATAGTCATGAGATTACCTTGCATTTCCCAAATTCTGGGGTTGTTCATTTTTTAGTATCTCTCACTGTACAAAAAGTATTGTATAACAGTTTTTCCTGTTTCCTGTTTCCAATCTGAATTAGAAAGAACATTTTTTTCCTCAGGTACCTATAAATTCAACACACAGATGGTAGACAAATTCTACTCAGCCAAATACATCTCCTAGGAAGTGAGTCTTACATGGAAATGGAAGCCATTGTATTATTATGCCTTTGAGTCCATGAATGACTTTTGTCAGCTTCCATTCACATATCAGGCTATATGAACTTCAAAGAATATCTAATGCTGAATTATGCTAAGGGAAAGTTTTAACCATAATTTGAAATCTTTGTCCTTGATTTATGCCATGTTACTTTCTGTAAATCCCTCTAGAAACTTTGTGAGGGAATGTCCAAACCACTGTTGTGAAGGGATTAATACAAGTCAAAATATTTCTTCCTTCAGTCTTCAGAGCAGGCAAACTCTGAGGTAGCTTTTAGCTAAAGGCAACTTTGTTGCCTCGAGCTGACACAACATTGTCCATATACTCTAATGGACTGTAAAATGCTTATTACTATATGTCCTATGACATGAACAAATGTGATGCATGTATCAATAGGAACACTTAATTGTAAGTTCCACTGTGATATGCAAATTTCCAGTGGACTAAGTCTTCCCTGGAAGAGGACAGCAGACTTGAACTAATTAAAGTAGATTTTTAATTGTCTCCTCATACCTTTTAAAAAAGAATACAGATTTTGAAGGAATCATGTAGGTGGAAAAGATTGCCACTTTACAACTTCTCATGATCATTTAAAAGCAAATGATTTCTTAATGACATTAACTTAATTACGTCTCATTTTCTACCCAAATCATCTCATCACAAAGTATACATTTTCACCAGTACTTTAATACTGACATAGCATTTGTCTATACATAGTCTTTGAGATTTTACTCTAAGAATAATAAGGGCCCATGTAAAATAGAACCTTTGGGGTGCCTGGATGGCTCAGAGGGTTAAGCCTCTGTCTTTGGCTCAGGTCATGATCTCAGGGTCCTGGGATTGAGCCCTGCATCAGGCTCTCTGCTCAGTAGGGAGCCTGCTTCCCCCTTCTCTCTCCTGTCTCTCTGCATACTTTTGAACTCTTTCTGCCAAATAAATAAATAAAATCTTAAAAAAATTAAAAAAATAAAATTGAACCTTTGTACCATAATTAAAGCAATATAGGTAAAAATGCCTCAGCAAGGTACTTCACCTTAGACATTCAATTCTAAGCAGACCCTAAAATGTAAATTAAACCACTATGGATCAACTTCCTACTCCCTTATTGACCCAGTCTCTTCTTCCCAGAGGAGTAAACAAATCCAAAAGAACTTAAAACTGGTTAGTGATTTCCAATATTAACTGGAACTTCAATATGATTAAAAGTTAACCAATTTTTAACTTATAGAAATACTATTTTTCCTCATCTTCTTTCTTCCCTTTTAGGATATTTTAGAACCCCATGGTTTCTCACAAGAATTCTTGATAACTTTCACACATAATAAAAAAATGAAAATACAGGGGTGCCTGGGTGGCTCAGTAGGTCAAGCATCCAACCCCTGATTTTAGCCCTGATGGTGATCTCAGGAATGTGGGATCTAGCCCTGGGTGGGGCTCCCTGCTCATCAGGGAATCTGCTTGAGGTTCTCTCTCCCTCTCCCTCACCCCCTTTCCTTGTCCATGCTCCCTCTCTCTCACTCTCTAAAATAAGTAAATAATCTTTAAAAACATACACAAAAGCAAATTAAAAATCCTCCCATAGCCGCTACCTATATGAATTTTCTTTTTTATTCCTTTCACTTTTCAATGATTTTCAATTCTTCTATCATATGTGGACACTGGAATTTCTGCCACTACGACTGGCCATGCCACGTTGTTTCAAAAGGTGGAAGGATGTAGAAGGTCCATGCTTCCTGATTTTCACTTAATTAAAAAAAAAATTCTTTGGTAGTAAAGACTTTTTACTCAGTTTGTTTTTTTGGAATGAAGTTCCTCCATAGGATATCTAGTCATTAAAACTAGCTATGGGTACATATTAAGAAAAATAGGGATCATTATGAGGGAAGTAGAAAATAGAGTCTAAAAAAAAAGACAATTATTGAGAATAAAAGAGTGAGTATAAAGGGTAGGTATGTAGTTTTTGAAGCATACTTTGAAACTTCAGAAGATAATCATGAATTAGTGGAAACTGATAAATCTGGTTAGAAAATTACTATTTAAGGAATACTTCATACCAAGCATCATACCAGATCATGTATTTTACCTCACTTATTCCTGTCACAGATCTGAAGAGTAGAGCAAGTTGGTGCAGCCACTTTGGAAAACAGTATGGAGATTCCTTAAGAAATTAAAAATAGAGCTATCCTATGACCCTGAAAATGCACTACTGGGTATTTACCCCAAAGATACAGATGTCGTGAAAAGAAGGGCCACCTGTACCCCAATGTTCATAGCAGCAGTGGCCACAATTGCCAAACTGTGGAAAGAACCAAGATGCCCTTCAACAGATAAATTGTTAAGGAAGATATGGTCCATATGTACTATGGAGTATTATGCCTCCATCAGAAAGGATGAATACCCAACTTTTGTATCAACATGGACAGGACTAGAGAAGATTATGCTGAGTGAAATAAGTCAGTCAGAGAGAGTCCATTATCATATGGTTTCACTCACTTGTGGAGCATATGAATAACATGGAGGACACTGGGAGATGGAGAGGAGGTGTGAGTTGGGGGAAATCAGAGGAGGAGACAAACCATGAAAGACTGTGGACTCTGAGAAACAAACAGAGTTTTGGAGGGGAGGAGAGTGGGGGGTTGGATGAGCCTGGTGGTGGGTATTAAGAAGGGCACATATTGCATGGAGCACTGGGTGTAGCGCATAAACAATGAATCTTAGAACACTGAAAAAAAATTAATTAAAAAAAATAAAAGCAAAAAACGTAAAGATTGTATTCCACATTTAAATTTTGAATAATGATGGATTTTGGTATATAGTATGGATTAAGAACCTTTTTATTTTTCAACAGGGTAAATTTCTTAGTAACTGTATATATTCTCTTTCCATACTTAGAAATATCACCTTTATCACATTCTAGATTCTTGCATATTTTGGAGTTGACCACAACCATAATTCTTTCTAGATTTTTTTTTTTGACAGAGAGAAAGTGAAAGATCATAAGCAGGCAGGCAGAGAGGGGGAAGCAGGCTCCCTGCTGAGCAGAGAGCCTGATGTAGAGGCTTAACCCACTGAGCCACCCAGGTGCCCCAACCATAATTCTTTTGAATTATGTATTTTTTATTCCTACAGCTATACAAAAGTCTTTTCAATATTCTAAATGCATAATGTTTTAGTAACATAGGATGAAAATTCTCTTAGGATACTTGTTTCTCAAATTTTAAATAAATTGATATATTTAAAAGTGACAATTCTTCCAGCTAAGATTTAAAATAATGAACTTCTCCTCAGACTATCCCTAAGAAATCTGGAAATTTTGTTCTTTACACTTGTTAATTATTTTGGTGAAGATTGAGTTTTTTCGTTTTTTTATTTTTTTTAATTTTATTTATTTATTTAGTGTAAGGGAGAGAGCATGTGTGAGGAGGGTGGAGAGGCAGAGGGAAAGAGAGAATCTCAGACTTCATAGTCAGCCCAGCCTGGGGCTTGATCTCATATCCCTGAGGATCATGACCTGAGCCAAAATCAAGAGTTAGAAGTTTAACTGAGCCACCCAGGTGCCCTGAAAACTGACATATTTTTTAATATTATAGCTCCCTATTTACAAATATGGCATGCTTTTATATTTTTGAGGTATTAAGTAATATTTTGCCTTTTAAGTTTCAGCATTAAAGAGGTGCCTGGATGGCTCAGTTGGTTAAAGCCTTTGCCTTCAGCTCAGGTCATGATCCCAGGGTCCTGGGATCAAGCCCCGCATCAGGCTCTCTGCTCAGTGGGGAGACTGCTTCCCTTCCTCTCTCTCTGCCTGCTTCTCTGCCTACTTGTGATCTCTGTCAAATGAATAAATAAAATCTAAAAAAAAAAATTATTCTTAAATTTCAGCATTAAAGTTCTACTTATATAACAAGATTATGATTATAGAAACATAAAATAGCAATGAATAACTTAGAACAAAGAAAATGGAAACTAAGTATAGCTTAAAACCTTTTTTTCTTCCTCATAATAATTCATGAAAAGTACTAACCATGCCTCAAGCACAAACACATGTAATATTTGACAGTGTAGTATTCTAAACTTTTCTGTAAGTTTAAAAATATATAGGTACATAGTTGCAGAGCAGATAAAATATTTTATGACCTGCTTTTAAACTAGAAGTAGATTTTTATAGGTAATGGGCATGATTGCAACTCTTCACCTATAGTTGTATATCATATGCCTAATATCCAGTTGTATATATCAATGGTTCTCAGCTCTGGCTGCATATCACAATCCTTTGGGAAGTTTTATTTATTTATTTATTTATTTATTTATTTATTTATTACCAATTTTATTTATTTATTTGAGAGAGAGAGAGAGAGAGCACACAAGCAGGGGAGAGGGGCACACGGAGAGGGAGAAGCAGGCTCCCCATTGAGCAGGGAGCCCAACGAGGGGCTCGATCCCTGAGATCATGACCTGAGCTGAAGGCAGATGCTTAATGGCCTGAGCTACCCCTTTGGGAAGCTTAAAAAAAAAAAAAAAAGAAAAGAAAAGAAACAAGGCCCAAGCCCTACCAGGCCATCCCTAAGTTTCTAATGATATTAGTGGGTGGTGAGCCTTGAACACTAATACTTTTAAAAATATTTTAGGTCATTCTAATGTGTACCTAGGGTTAGTAACTGCTATTATATGTGTAATATGATTTCTTAAACTGTTCTCTACTGATGACTATGTGGTTCTAATTGGGCTGATATTGCTGAAATAACAACCCCAACCACTCCCTGGATTTCCCCATGTAAGCTCATTTCTTGCGCATGTTACATGTGTTACACAAGAGGGAAGGCTAGAGGTTGTGGCTGTCATTAAGGCTGCTCACAAATGTTTGATGCTCTTTTTCCAGAGAGATGGCAAAATTCTATGTCTCCTCCATCTTGAGCTCAGGCGTGGCCATAGAAGTTGCTCAGACCAAAGCAAAGTGAACAGAAAATATCTGAGCCAGTCTGAACTTCTCTGTGCTCTCTTTCTCTTATTCCACAGTTGTAAGAAATGTAATGGGTAGTAGTTAGCTCTTTCCGTCCAGGCAATGATTTAAGGATGATTAAAACATGGCTTAGGGTCCCTAGTCAGCCCATGAATACTTCATAGGAGTGAGAAATAACCCTTTATTGGACTAATTATCACAGCAAAATCTGACCTATTCTGACTAAAGAGGGATTTCTGCTCACTGCAGTCATTCAGAAACCCACCTGGGCAGAGGTTCAACTCAACTTGACCGTCACCCAGTCAAACAACAGCAAGTAGGGGAAGGAGTGAATTGAGCACTGCCTATTTTTTTTTTTTTAAGCTTAAACCTAGAAATAACAGATGCCATGTAATCTTATGTTTCACTGGCCAAAGAACCACCTAATCCCAGAAGGTTTTAAAGCCACGATGTACTTAGAACATAGAGAGCCAGATACATTTTCTTAGCAACACGTAGAAGTGGGAACCACAATACCAATATCCTTCCTAGATGCAAAGGAAGGATCTACATATGTATAGATGCATGTTTAAATCTTGACCTGAAAGGAACTAGGATTTTTATTTGAAGATAGCAATTATTCCAGCACCTGGTAGCAAGTTGGTAGGAAAAAAATACGAGGCATCAGGGGTTGTTCTTTAAAAAAAAAAAAAAAATTGTCAATAATATCAATTATTTTTTGACAGAAATTGTCAAAAAATAAAATTGACAAAATAATTGTCAATAATGAGTTGCCTGGAAATTAAAGGTATTGCATAGGTTTGAGTTATGCATAGCTAAAGAAAGTCAAGATGAATGGATTATAGAGCCTAGAAAACTTAGGCTCAAATCCCAATTCCTTGTGGTTACAAGTTAATGACATTAGACTAAAAAGTTCACTCCTCTGAGCTCAGTTTCTCCACAGGTGATACTTATCATGATATATAGGGTAACTCTTATAATTATGTGCGATAATATATATAATGTACCCAGTTCATTGTCTGCTCCGTAGAAGGACTCAATAATATTTTCCTTTCTCCATCCCTCATGACCTGATAGCCCTTTATTACATAAACAGAAAATCGTCATCTCAGAACTACTTCACAATTGAGAAAACTGCTTAGTGTTTTGTTGTATGTTTCAAAAAAAAAAACAAAAGGAAAGAAAGAAAATCAACAACACTAGCAAAGAAAATTACCTTGGCAAGAGAAGGTCAGTCACCTGACTATAAACACCCCTACCAAATGCCAGTCTTTCTCCACCTTTTTAATTAAACTGGTTTATTTGCAGATGTCAAGAATCAACAGAAAATACAGGCCAGTATGTTCAAGAGAGGAAGAGAAGATCAAATACTACTTCCTTAGGAGCCATGGTGACATATTCTCAGTCTCTCCAATGTGGTGGGGCATCTGCCTCTTGACTCTTGTTACACCACAAGGCATGGAGCAGCCTATGTAGTAAAATGACCACAACTGCTGCTTCTTAAGTACCTTGTCCCAAAACAGGCAAGGACACAGAATTGAAAAACCTTTTTATTTTCCCCCATGAAAATTTATTACTTTGCCCTTTGGCTGATAAGGTCTTTTTCACATCACTTTCAGAGTAATTTTTTTTTAATTTTTTTTTTTTTTTAATAGTTAAAACCAGGGTGCCTGGTTGGCTCAGTCAGTTAAACATCCAACTCTTGACCTCAGCTCAGGTCATGATCTCAGCGTGGTGAGATCCAGCCCCATAACTGGCTCCATGTGGAGTCTGCTTGAGATTTGCTCTCTCCCTCCGCCCCTCCTCCATTCTCTCTTCTCTCTCCCTCTCAAATAAATAAAATCTTAAAAAAAAAGTTAAAACCCAGCTGAAACTCATTAACATTATATCCAACTTGACTTTTGCAGACTTTCTTATTTGATTCTACATTTATGAAGCATATTTCCTTTAAACACACAACAAATGCTTACCATTAGTTCTGAAAATCTGGTAAGAAAATATGACCTTGAGGCGCCTGTGTGGCTCAGTGGGTTAAAGCCTCTGCCTTCGGCTCAGGTCATGATCCCAGGGTCCTGGGATCGAGCCCCGCATCGGGCTCTCTGCTCAAGCAGGGAGCCTCCTTTCCCCTTTCTGCTGCCTCTCTGCCTACTTGTGACCTCTGTCTGTCAAATAAATTTAAAAAATAATAATGATAAAAAAATATGACCTTGCACAGTCAAGGAAGGAACAGCACTGGGGTTTCATCTAAATACTGAATCATGAAATAAAAAACAACAATGTTGTTTTTATTACCTAGAACACGTAGTAGGTACTCTAATGTTATGAAATGTTGGACAACGATGGTTAATAGTCAGACAAGGTAACTGGGCTGCTTTGGATTCTGCCCTTGGTTTTGCCAATATTCTCTCCTAACAATTGTCTTATTTGGGGTTATAGATGGCTTATGATTAAATTTATGATAGCGTAGCACTTAAAATAAGAATCAGTGTATTAGGTTATTTGACAAAATCAGTGTTCTATATCTCCACCTGGTGGAAATGAGGGCCAGTTCAAATACAATTAATTATACTAGGGATAAATATAAAGATAATAGATCAAGAAATTTCAGAGCAGGAAGAGACCTATAAGATCAGGTAACAAGATTTTTTTTCTTTTTTTTTTTTTCTTTTTTTTTTGTGGTAACAAAATTGAGTCAAAAAAAGTAAACCACAATTTTAGACATAAAGTAAAAAATGAGTTTTGTGAGCTTAGGAGGAAAAAGATAAGTGTTAAGACAGCAGAGGAGAAAGACTGCTGCACAATGTAAGAAAAAACAGTGTTAACAGCTGCCTCTGATAGATGGGTTTTGAAGCAGAAACATGGCATCCAAAAAGGGAGATATAATGAAAGTCCATTTTCAGAAAGTTCTAGGTCCCACTTTTGTGAGAAGCATGACCAATCTGGACTGTGTTTTAGAGAACAGTGACCAGGAAGATGAGAATTAGCTCAGTTTTATATTATATGTGGAAAAGCTAATCAAATTTAGACTGAAGAATTAAAAAAAAATATTGTGGCATCCAAAAAGCATTAAACCTGCCATTTATTTATTTATTTTTAAAGATTTTATTTATTTATTTAACAGAGAGATCACAAGTAGCAGAGAGGCAGGCAGAGAGGGGGTGGGGGAAGCAGGCTCCCTGCTGAGCAGATAGCCCAATTCCGGGCTAGATCCCAGGACCCTGAGAGCATTACCTGAGCTGAAGGCAGAGGCTTAACCCACTGATCACCAAGGTGCCCAAGCCTGCCATTTAGAACAAACTATATTTTTTGTGTAATTTGAGATTACTGAAAATAATACCAATTATAGAAAGTGACTCTTGTCATAAATATAAAGGAAATATTTTAAATGGGACAATAGCTAATGCATGGAGGACTTATATTGCTTCTGGCACTCTTCTATGAACTTGAGATATACTGCCTCAAATCTCATTTCAACTGTATGAGTTAGGTATTAATATTTGTGCCATTACACAAATGGGGAAACTGAGATTAAAAGGTGTTTTAAAAATGAACTTGCCTAATGTCACAGTGTATGACCAAACCAGAATTTGAACCAAAGATGTTTGGCTGAAGAGCTGGTAGTGTTACTGTTTCCTCCTGCCAATATTTGATGTAGTCAGGGTGATTAATCTAAGGCTGGTTTACTACTAACCTTAACTTCTTTTTGGAATGAATATCTGATAGATTTTCAGGGCAAAAGATAGACTTCTCAGTAACAATGTTTTCTCTAAAACCTAAGCCATGTCTTAAAATCTATGTGCCAAGGTGTAATCCCAAATGTGAGGGGAGCAGGCATTCCTTTCAGTTGTGCAAACAGAAATGTGCGAAGTCCTACTAAGGAGTTCAGAGGCTTCACAGCATTTCCTCAGGCACATCCACTTATCTGAGTGATTTTCAACTTTTCCACATGCCAGCACAATGTCCTAAAAATGCCAGGAAGTAAGGACATCTATGTGTCAAGCCCTAGTGGATGGGAGCTCAGTTATGGCTACTATGGGCATGGGGACAGGTAACTTTTATTGGGTTCTAAAGAAGTGGACACTTGTGTATTCTGACCGTATGTAAGGTAGTTGTAATTCTTTATTCTAAGTCTTTATAAGTTCCCTTAGTATGTTGACCATAGACATATGTTGACCATAGATATTGTTAGCTTCCTTTGAGTAACAGGAAACCACTGGTGCTAGAGTAATGATGAAAAATCATTCTTCATCAAAAAATTATATAGAAACTGATACGACACAGCGACAAGCACGCAGATGATCCTCCAGAATTAGAAACAGAAATTGCAGTACTATTGGGATTCTCAATCCTCTGGACATGCTCTTTGCTGTATCCCTCTCTATTCTTCTCCCTAGTTAAAAATCATTGAATTTGGGGGCATCTGGCTGGCTCAGTTGGTTAAGCATCTGCTTTCAGCTCAGGTCATGATCACAGGGTTCTGGGATTGAGCCCCACATAGGGCTCCTTGCTCAGCTGGGAGTCTGCTTCTCTCTCCCTCTCCCTCTGCCCCCCTACCCCACTCATGGATTTCCTCTTTCTCAAATAAATAAAATTTTTAAAAATCTTTTGAAAAAAATTATTGAATTTAAGCCTCAAATTTTTCATAGCATTTTCTGAGAATAAAGATTTACTCTTTAACAACCACAGTACATTTATCAAAATCATGCATTAAGCATTGATAACATACTCTAATCTACATTTCATATTTGAATTTTACCAATGATCAATACTTCAGAATTAACTAATTATATATTCATTTGTATGTTTTTTATTTACTTTTATTTATTGATGTTTCTACAGTCTAAAGTCCAATCAAGTCTTTCTTGTTGGATAAGTTTCACTTAGTCTCAAAAGATCAGCATTAGACTGTATCACTAAAAACTGATGTAACATTTCTAAATTTATTGAGTTGTAAAGTATGAGAACTGGGACAGTTCATATAGCTTAAATAGCCATGTCCCTTAGTGATAAATGAATCCAATGAATAAAGTAGCATGTCCAAGGCATACAGTCTAGAAGAAAAGAAGGAAAAGAACTCCAGAGTCTTGAATTCCAGCTAACACACTTTATTTTTTGCCTTTTATTAGTCCTTCCTATTCATTTGTCCTCTGTTGTCTTCTCTGAATTATCTACATGGCAGTGCTTAAAATACTAAGTATCTGATGATTGAAGAGCAAATGGCTGCTTAGAAGGAAATTCAAAGGACTCTTCAGTGACCCTTTTCATTGTACTACTGAGAAACCACAAGTAGATTCCATATAAGCTAAAGATTGTTGGTCTGTAGGAGTCTTTAGAATCAAGAAAGGAAGCTATACTTTCTTATGTGACTCTGATATTTTAGATGGTATTCAGAACCAGAATAGACCCTGTCAATGAAATGAAGGACGAAGAAATAAGAAAAGGTAGGGAATAAGGAGTGAGTATATAGGGCAAAAGAGAGCCTGGAAAGATTTCATCATCTTTGTTTTTTATCCTGAAAACAACTACTTCTCTCGTTTCTTTCCCCCTTTAAAAGATATTTAAGAAATACTATGTTCTAGACTGAAGCAAATATGCAAAGATTCAGAACTGAATGACAGTTACCTTACAGTCAGCAGCTGAAGAAACAGCTATGGAAACATGTTAAAATATGACTTGGTAGTAGAGGTATGCATACTATATAGAAACTGTTGCCTTCTCTGTATTAAAATTGATAGTAAAGGGGCGCCTGGGTGGCTTAGTGGGTTAAGCCTCTGCCTTTGGCTCAGGTCATGGTCTCAGGGTCCTGGGATTGAGCCCCACATCAGGATCTGTGCTCAGCAGGGAGCCTGCCTCCCTCTGTCTCTGCCTGCCTCTCTGCCTACTTGTAATCTCTCTCTGTCAAATAAATAAATAAAATCTTTTAAAAAGTTGATAGTAGGGATGCCTGGGTAGCTCAGTTGGTTAAGCGGCTGCCTTTGGCTCAGGTCATGATCCCAGCATCCTGGGATCGAGTCCCACATCGGGCTCCTTGCTCGGCAGGGAACCTGCTTCTCCCTCTGCCTCTGCCTGCCTCTCTGTCTGCCTGTGCTCGCTCTCTCTCTCTCTCTAATAAATAAATAAAATCTTAAAAAAAAATTGATAGTAAACATGATTTCAACAAACATGACATAGCATCAGAGTATACTTTCTTAGTACAAACTTTCCTCCCCACAACTTTTCACCACAAAAATTTCTGTGTATTGGACCAAAACACTTCAGGGTCAGCTTGAAATCTATATTATATGTCTAGCAACCAATAGTTTTCCTGGAGAATGGAATCATCAAATATAAATGCCAACCATATTTATTAGTGATATGTCAACATTCCCCATACCTATTGGTAAGATATAGGAAATGATTCCTTTGAAATTCAACCAGAAATTGGAAGATGGCATTAGGATTTCATGAGTAAAATCGTGGATCTGTTTTGCAACCTGGGTGAACTATCTTCTACAATAAGAGAGTGGAAAGAATATTCAGGGACTACATATAGTTTCAGATGTATTATGGATTTTAGTGAGGTCAGTTAGATGATAGCAAACAAGTCAAATGTGTGATGTAGGAAAGGAATTTACAAAACTAGGAAACTAAGTACTAGAGGATACTATCATAACACAAGCATAGAAAAGACAAAAATTAAATTACTAGGCTTAAATATATACACATAAAACTTTGACCAACAAATGTTACATAAACATAGTACTGAAGCCAATAGAATGCTGAATTTATGAGAAGGTAAAAAAGCTTCTCACATGCTTTCTTTCTAAGGCCAGTATTGGCCCTGGAGATTAGTGCCTACCAACACCCGCAGGTGGTGGTCAGTGTCAGAATGGGAGCTTATCTGTGTATCTTAGAAGCCAGAATAGTGCTTAGCATATAGTAAATGCTCAATCAAATTACATGGAATGAATAATTAGCAGGTTGTGATGAATATAATAATTGCCCACATGTTGACCCTGAGTCACTGGAAAAACAAACATAAGAAAGACAGTGTGAAGTTTATCTTTGAATAACTACCACCAAAATGACTATGTAAAACAAAAACAAAAAAATTAGCAAATCATGTATATGGCATGATCAAGTCAAGATGATGATACCTAAATTATTAAATAATGTGCTAAGGAGATTATATAAATTATGCCATGTAACTAAACAAAAATCTTATTACAAAGGAAAATACTATTTGCACGGAAGAAATGGAAATGGAGACTTTTGAGACTAGACTGCTCTCCTATGGTGACAAAGCTACAAAGCAGTGGACCCAGAAATTTAATTCAGATTTAACTCCTTCTCAAGTCTGCTCCGAGTTTACTCATCTAGAAAAGGAGATCTGCACATCTAATCAAACGTGATGGGTTCCATTTGGCATATGTAGACTGTGGATCTCACTGGGAAGCACGGTGTTTCCTGCTGCTAAATGTTGTGTCTATGTAATTTGGGAACGCTGTGTTATCAAAATGCTCTGTTCTAGAAGAGGTCAGTCCCTCAGTTCCTCATTAGCTACCTGGGCAGAAAACTGTATGTATTATAACTCAAAAGCAAAGAACCTCACTTTCACATAGATAAGCTTTCATTTGAACAATGCAGGAGCATAGTAGAGGAACCAAGTTAAATATGGCTGAGGGCATCAGCAAGATAAACACCTTTATAAGGTTTGCTACATCACTATCTCTGAGGCCTAAATACATAAGTAAACAATCCGATGGAATAAAATATCTATTGTCTTCCTTATATTTTGCTTTTGAGGCAACAGAGTTTGGAGTAGCTGAGCTAGTGGTAGGTAATTCATTGTTTTTAATTCATGAAGGACAGCAATGATAATGTAATACTGTGACAGAGGTTGTGGTGCGTAGACTTCCAAGATGGCATCCAGCAATACCCCCTTTATAGTATTAACACATGATGGAACCCCCCCATTTGAGTGTGGGCTATATGTAGTGACTTGTTTCTAACCAACAGAATACAACATAGGTACTGAGATGCCACTTCTATGATTTGGTCACAAAAGATTATCACTTCTTTCTTGATGGTAAATTCCCATTATTGCCATTTTGCTCAGATGTTTTGATAAAGTAAGCTCCATTAGGAAGAGGTCACCATGGAAAGAGACTGAGAGCTGTCTCCAGACAACAGCCATCAGGAACCCTCTGTCCAATAGCCCTTGAGCAACTCAGTCCTGCCAACTGCCACCTAAATGTGCTAGAAGACTTGTTGAGCCTTCAGATGGAATGACAAACCCCAGGGCGGACATACTCATTACAGCCTCATGACAGACTATGAAGTGGAGGCTCCACATAAACTATGCCCATGTTTTTGAGTCACAGAAATTTGGAGATAATAAATATCTGTTGTTTTAAGCTACCGAATGTGGAATAATTTATTATGCAGAAACAGATAACCAACAGAGAAGAATTTACTGATAATGGAACTATTAGTCAGCAATGTTAGAATTATCTTTCTCTAGACCGATTACATATCAGGTCCAATTTCTAGCATCCACAAAACCTGGTGTGAATTCAAGAGTTACTGAAAACCATTTTTAACGATATTTTGCATCCATCTTACAAATGTGATATTTCTTTTCTGTCATCTTCATTTTGCAGCCTAACCTAAAGAAAGCACACAGAGACTTTAAAAAGGAGGAAGAGGGAAAACTGAAATAAAATGTGAAATCATCAATTCAAAGAAAGAAAACCCTGTGTTATAGCCTGTAACCTTGGAAACATTAACTCTACCATTTGCGGTTATTTCTAATATAATTTTGTCATAAATTATAACTGGAGTGCATTATAAAAGAAAATTTTGAGTCAACTTACATTACTAATTTTGGAACACATTCTTTGTATAGAGTTAATTGAAAAATTATTTTGAAACAATAGACAATTATGTTAAATCTTATTGTGTTAGTGTATAATTGAGGAAGTACATAACAAAAGACATTTACTCTGTCAAAAAAATTGAAGCAAGTTAAATATTTGATTATGTGAATATTTTTCTACCTTTTCTTGATACTAGATCAGTTTTTTTTAACCATTTATAGGAAGTGATAAAGTCAATGAGATTTTTTTCTCTTTTTTAGAGAGCATGGTTGGGGGCAGGAATGGAAGGGCAGAGTAGAAGGGAGAGAGAGAATCTTAAGCAGGCTCTATGCATGCCCAGCACAGAACTCGACATGGGGCTTGATCCCACAACCCCAAGATCATGACCTGAGCCGAAATCAAGAGTCAGATGCTTAACCAGCCAGGCCATCTAAGCGCCCCGAGATCTCATGTTTAATAGGGTTATCTAATTCAATTTCATACCCCATCAGTATTTCATTGCAGTTCTCCTTACCAATCTAACTTGCCACAGCAGGCTTTTCTTTTTTTTTTTTTTTTTTAAGCTTCAATAAATGGCTTCCTTTACTTCAGAATTCCACATATCCTTAAACATCTTAATATTCATTGTAATCATTCATTGCAATGTATTTTTATATTGATTCCCCACAATAACCCTCTCAACAACTCTGTGAAGTAGCATTATTGATTTCAATTTATATATAAATTGGCATACAGGGGCACATAGAGGATAAATGACTTTCAAGGTCAAATGGTAAAGGATAAATTCATACACAGGCAATCTCACCTCGAAGTGCATTCACCGAAACTTTATGTCATACTGTCTGCTATGTACACACTGAACTCTGAGTTTTTTTTTTTAAGATTTTATTTATTTATTTGTCAGAGAGAGAGAAGGAACATAGGCAGACAGAGTGGCAGGCAGATGCAGAGGGAGAAGCAGGCTCCCCACTGAGCAAGGAGCCCGATGTGGGACTCGATCCCAGACGCTGGGATCATGACCTAAGCCGAAGGCAGCTGCTTAACCAACTGAGCCACCCAGGCGTCCCTGAACTCTGACTTTTTTACTCTATGTTGCTTTTTCTCTTTCTTCTCCCTCCCTTCCCCCTTAATCTCTTTCTTTTGTGTTTGCAAAATTTGCAGGTATACCTTATTTTTCCTGTTTTTTTTTTTCTTCTGGTTCTTTCAGATGCCCAGTCCCTACCATTTATGAATAAACAGAACTTTACCAAGGTCCCTACCTTCAGAAATATTCATGCTCTTTATTTATGCTATTTGATATGTACCATTGACTGGAATTTTAATATATTTTAACTATGAGCAGAACTTGGGCTGAGTTAATGTGGAAGATACCAGCTTGGGGTTTCAGAAAATCAGATAAAGAATATTATAAATTACAGACCCATTATGTCTACTTGTGTCCCACCTCTATCTCAAACTGCTAGTAGAGTCAAGCAATCCCTTCAGAACATCCTCTTCTTTCAAATATTTGAGCAGAAAGGCTGAAAATTGTCTAGCAGGGAGAACCTGTAAGTCTTCATGTAGATTTCAGCCTGATAATGGCCATGCTGGCCCATGCAGTGGCATTAGGACCATCATTAAGAACAGGAATATGAAGATAGACCCCCTGAGTTTCTTCTTTATATATATATTTATTTATTTATTTATTCATTTATTTATTTGAGAGTTAGGGAGAATGAGAGTGAGCACAAGCAGGTAGAAGAGCAGAGGGAGAAGGGGAAGCAGACTCCCCCACTGAGCAGGAAGCCTGATGTGGGACTCGATCCCAGGACCCCGGGATCATGACCAGAGCTGAAGGCAGGTGCTTAACCAACTGAGCCACCCAGGCGTCCCAAGACCACCTGAGTTCCAATTACAGCATCTCCCATTCTAGCTGGACAATCTCTGGTGAGCTACTTAACCTCTCTGTACCTCATTTACATTTGTAAAACAATGATAGTAACCTCTACCTCATGGTATCAAAGGGAGGTTAAAGGGAATTGGTATCAAGTGTTACTTAAGTTTAAGTTACTGAAGTAAAATACAAATATGGACATTTAGAAGATATAGAGGATTTCAATAAGAGAAATGAATGCCAGCTAGAACATGTAGCACTTGAAAGATGGGCAAGCTGGGGCACGTGGGTGTCTCAGTTGGTTAAGCAACTGCCTTCAGCTCAGGTCATGATCCTGGAGTCCTGAGATCAAGTCCCACATCAGGCTCCTTGTTGGGCAGAGAGTCTGCTTCTCCCTCTGACCCTCCCCCTTTACATGCTCTTTCTTGCTCTCCCTCTCTCTCTCAAATAAATAAATAAAATCTTTTTTTTTAAGATTTTATTTATTTATTTGACAGACAGAGATCACAAGTAGGCAGAGAAGCAGGCAGAGAGAGAGGAGGAAGCAGGCTCCCTGCAAAGCAAAGAGTCCGATGCGGGACTCAATCCCAGGACCCTGGGATCATGACCTGAGCCGAAGGCAGAGGCTTTAACCCACTGAGCCACCCAGGCACCCCAAATAAATAAAATCTTAAAAAAAAGTTGGGCAAGTAGAATTAGATCCCAACATTCCTATTCCTGAAGCCAGGCAACTTAGTGTTGGCTTCCTAAGAGATGGCCTTTGTACAACTACAATAAATTCTTTTATATTTAAGCTAAGGTACTATGAATGAATTTGTCTATTAACAACTAGATAAGACTTAAAATTCTAATATAAATTAAAATGATTCTAATTGTTAATGTTAACAAAATGCTTAACACAATGTATAGCACATAAGATTTTTGTTTTTTAAAGATTTTATTTAGAGAGAGAGAGCATGAGTTTGGGGAGGAACAGAGGGAGAGGGACAAGCGGACTTTGTGCCAAGCACAGAGCCTGGTGCAGGGCTTGATCTCATGACCCTGAGATCATGACCTGAGCCAAAATCAAAAGTCAGATGTTCAACCAACCGAACTACCCAGGCATCCCAGTGCACAGATTTTTAAGAAATGATATTCTCTAGCCCATCGTTACTAATATTTAATTCTAATATAGAGTTCTGATTTTGTATTTCCCTGTCCAAAAAACTTCAGTGGTTTAATATTACCCAATGAAAACCATCTAATATTAGGCATTTTTTATATATATATTTAGATAGAGCAGCAGGCAGAGGGAGAGGGAGAAGCAGGCTCCTGGCTGAGCAGGGAGCCCAACGTAGTGTTTAATCCCAGGACCTTGGGACAATGACCTGACTAAAGGCAGACACTCAACCAACTGAGCCACCCAGGTGCTCCTAATCTTAGGCTTTCAACATCCACTTCCCTTTCATTATCCTTTCCCAGTGAAGTTAATTTCATTTTTTAAAAAGTGCCCAGTTGTGAGTTACCCATCCCAATCAGCACACATTCTGTTCATTTGCCTATTCTTGCTTTTTGGGCTTCTGAACAAGAAACATGTTTTGCTATCCACATGCTCTAACTCTTTGCCCTATATCCTTGACACAATTAATATAGCTTTGCTTTATTAGAAATTACACTGTTTTTAGCCACACAACCAAACTGCCTTGCCCACTAAAGCCCAATTAGTAGGCTGTTGTCATATTGCAAATTCTCAAAATCACCACTCTATCTAACCATCATATTGTAAACAGTCCCAAGGCACAATCAAGAGATTATATAAAAACCCAATTATTTCATCAATTACTCCTGGCAACTTCTAAGATGAAGTTTATTTCTTTACTTATGTCCTCCTACCATGGGTCTTAAGTTATCAGAAGGTTTGGAAATCAGCATGTAAACTAAGCTCCACTTCTCTCCCTTAACTATCCTCCTGAGCATAATAAGGCTGGTATTATGAGTGCTTGTAATCAAGGACTTGGCTCTTGAGGGCATTTCAAGGTTTTGAGCATCTGCTTTATTTAACTGCTCACAAAATGTCATGTTAGCATTAGCACCTTTACCCATCTATAAAGAAGATTTTTTTCTTCATTAAAATCACAATCATACTTTATTTTCCTTCTTTATTCATATTATGTGGTGATTTGTTACCTGAAAAGCATTTGAAAAATTTCATTGAAAATATTTATGAAAGTTATCAATAAATATCAGACATGTCAAAACCAGAAACAGTAAATATGTATATATATACACACACACATTATTTATATATATATGTATATATAGTATATATACTATATATGTATATATACTATATGTATATATCTGTATATATATGTGTGTATACATATATATATAGTGAGAGAGAGTAGGGAAGGGGCAGAGGATGAGGGAGAGACAGAGAACCTTAAGCAGGCTCCACACCCAGTGTGGAGCTCAATCAGGAGCTCAATCTCATGACCCTGTGATCATGACTTGAACCAAACTCAAGAGTCAGACCCAACTGACTGAGCAGCATAGGCACCCCTAAAAACTAACTTTGGGGAAAAAAGAAAAAAGCTATATAAAAACAGCATTTCCCATTTTTATTTTATCTCACAATGAAAACTCCATGGCTTGGTGAAATGAAGAGATCTGCTTCACAGTTTTTTGGATACTTTATTTTTCTGTGACAAATAAAATATCTTATTTTTAAAAGTTGAAATGTGTCCAAGTCCTGTCAATCTAGTGCAGAAAAAAACATAAAATACAGATGCTAATGATCATGAAGCTAACTGAGTACTGTGACCAATTCTGTCTAGAAGAACAATTTTTCAAAGGATTTAGTCATAGTGATCTCAGATAGGGATGACAGATCCATTTATAAATAGTTCTTTCCTTGGGATGTAGCTCCTCCGTGATCTATACAGCTCTTGGCTCATTCAGCAAATATTAAATGCAGATATAAAGGACAATTATTCTTGCCCACTTGTCTAAATTGCCCACTTTGACACTAGAAAAGAGTAATTTTGATAGTTACCATTCAATAATATGGTCTTTAAAAGACTAAATCACTGTAGATGTTTTTAGAATACTGGCTAATAGACCTTGATTTTTTGTTTTCTATGTCATTATACAAGTCACTCAAGGCCAAAAATCACCACATAATGACTTTTGGAAACTATTTATTCAAGCTTTCCTTAAATCATCATTGAATTTTCTAAGGTATATACTTCATATTACCTATTACATCCCAGAACTCATCAATCCAATGAGCTGATAAATTTCCAGAAGTACTGATTAGTAGTAAAATGTACAATGGCACAGAAAAAGCATAACATTGGGGATGAAGCCGACCTAGGTCCTAATTTCAGCTCTGTTCTCTGCTACCTGGGCAAGTTAATTTGTCTCTGTGCTTATTGGAAGGAGTTTTCTGTAACTAGAGCTAGTTATTTATTCTTATTTATTTATTTATTCTTATTATTCTTATTTATTCTTATTTATTACTTCTCAGAAATGGAAATGTAGTTTGCTCACAGGCAAAATAAAACCAGCCATGCTTTCCTATCAGACTGTCTGAGGACTAGATGAAATAATTAATATAAAGTTCCCTTATACAGTTCTAGGAACAAGGTAACCATTCAGTAAGTTTTTATATTTCTCTCTGCCTCTCCAGATCTGTCTAGTACATGTTGTGATTTTTCCCCTTTTAAAATTAAAGTCTGTGCTTATTTTTTTTTTGTTATAAAACAATACTAGATAGACTTTTGCAAACTGTCTACTGACATAAAATTTCCAAGGAAGAATTAAATTTTGGGAAGTCTTGGATTTCCTAGCTCATCTACTTTTACCACTCATTTGTAGTTTGCATCTGTTAGGAAACAACCAAAAATGCATGCTAAGCACAGTCAGAATATTTATGATGTAATTATGGCAAGCATAATTCTGTAAAACAAATTATGCACCCCCCCACCATCTACCAACCAATTCCTTGGAATTCTACAGTACCAGTTTTACTTTAGGGTGAAGTGTGTGTATTTGTTTTAGAAATGACATTTAGCAACATCTTCTTTGCCTGATGTATATTACGAAAGCAAAGATAAGACAGTTCTGCTCCTTTCACATATATCTGGTACAGCTTTCTCAGACATATTAAGCGTTAGTACTGAATTGCAATTTCTAAGACTAGAAATAATAACAGACTTGTAGGACATAAAGAAGAGTACAATTCGTTTTGCAACTTTTGCAACCCTGCCAATTTGTTATTTACATTGTTACTTTTTCACATCTGTATTTTTCTAGTTCTTCCCTACAAGTTATCTATATGGACCTACTTTGAAATGTACTTATGTACAATGTAACTACAGAATGTGATTGATATAAAATATGGTTTTTTAGGGGTGCCTGGGTGGCTCAGTGGGTTAAAGCCTCTGCCTTCGGCTCAGGTCATGATCCCAGAGTCCTGGGATGGAGCCCTGCATTGGGCTCTCTGCTCAGCAGGGAGCCTGCTTCCGCCTATCTCTCTCTGCCTGCCTCTCAGCCTACTTGTGACTTCTGTCAAATAAATAAATAAAATCTTAAAAAATACAATTTTTAGATAAAATAAATCCAAATGTTTGGCAAGACAGTGCTAAATTTTATTTTTCTTCCACATCTCTGTAGGTGTTTTTTCCAAATGTATACGTTATTTTGGAAGGACAAAAAAGCTTTATCGATGATATTGTACATCATTTAAATTGTTTCACCCTTTAATGTTTTCCTTGGATAGATATCAGTTAAACTTAAAGTTCCTAGAAATTATGTTGTAATAGAGTTGGTAAGCTAATGGCCAATAAAGGAATATGCTGTAGGCATATGCATTTGGTTCTTCCATGTTCTATATTCCACTTAACCAACTGCATCTTTTTCCTTAAGGTACACTTGGAAAGAAGAAATGGAACAGGAAAAATAATTTTTTTTCTTCAGTGTCAAAGGAATCTGAATTCACATTTTAGCACCATCAATGCCAACACACGTCACCCTTGGTCAAGTCTCCTTTTCTCCCTGCTCTTTAGTTTCATTACCTGTATAATAGGGCAGTGACATGGATGAGAGGGAGATGAATAATCTACACACTGGAGGACTGTAGCAGAATTCATTGATTATTTACACAGTTGCTAGTATAATCTCTTGTTTATAAATAATGTTCTACAAATGCTTATGCCTACTTGCTTTATTCCTAAGGGATTATTGAAATGCCATTTTTTCCTCATGATTTTATACTAAGAGATTATAGAGAGTGTGTTGTAGTTTATTCTGCTTTGCAAAACCAAATGAAAACAACAACCATATACTCCTTTCAAACTTGAAAATGAAAATTAGAACAGAAGCAACAGCCTTGGATTAAAAAGAGATCAGGTATTTTTTGCCAATGCTACCAACTCATTAACAAATTCCATAAGATCGATGTGTTTTAAGAAATTAAATTCAACATAATATGACAGCCTTTCCTGCAACTCTTGGATTTAATTAACCAGTGAAACAAATTTACAGCGAACCTATTTAATGACCATATCCCAAAACCTTGCCAAAGCACAGCACAGACAAAAGAATCTTCCCATAATAATATCTTGCTTCATATAATTTTTTTCAGTTCCTTGAGGAATATTCATGAAAGACTTTCTCTGAATTATATTTATTTTTACTGAAGCATGTCAGTATTAAAAATAATCGCAGTGGGGCACCTGGGTGGCTCAGTAGGTTAAAGCCTCTGCCTTCGGCTCAGGTCATGATCCCAGGGTCCTGGATCGAGTTCCGCATCGGGCTCTCTGCTCAGCGGGGAGCCTGCTTCCCTTCCTCTCTCTCTGCCTGCCTCTCTGCCTCCCTGTCATCTCTGTCAAACACATAAAAAAAAAAAAAAAAAACTTAAAAAAAATGATCGCACCATTGGTTGAGTTTATGAATAGCGCCATCCGTATTTATGCCTACTCTCAAAAATAGTAGGTAAACCTGAAAACTATAAATATATATTGTCTTAAAAATAAATATATACACAAATACATAAAAATCCATTTGGTATATGGAAACTGCCCACTCTAGGCTTACTGCCTTTGAATTTAGGAATGGTGGAAACAAACATCTTTGGTACTAATGCTGAGAATGTCAGTTCTGACAATTAAACTCAGCATTTTGGTTTTAATGGGGTGTCCTAAAAAAGTATCCCATGCTTCTCTGGATGGATAGAGCACCAGTTACTGATCGCTTTATTTTTTCCCTCAAAGAAACCCATCAGCACTGCCTAATCTTGTATACTTCTGTACAGTATCACCTTGAAATTCACATTTGCACAAAGATATAGTAATTGAACTTAGAAGGAAAAGAAAAAAGGTAAAATAAATTGCATGCCAACTGAATGCAGGGATTGAGTAGGGAATGTCTACATGTTATTATATCTTATCTATTGAAGAACCCTTATAATAAACAGGTATCATCATTCTATCATTCTGTACCTATAAAACAAACATTGAGAAATATCAGTAAATGGCCCACGGTCACATGCTTATAAGAGGTAGAGATTTGATTTAAATGGGTTTACATGTGACTCCAAATATAAGCTCTATCTGGCCTTGATGTTAAGGACAATGGAAATAGGTAGAAGATGTGGCTTGTAACAGATAGATACCCCATGCAGAAAGAAACTGAGAATGTAAATTAATATCATGCATCCACAAACTATTTTTGCAACTATTGTTGCAAAGATTCCTAAATAAGTAGACTGAGAGTGTCTAGACTGAAATTGGAAAATGTCAAAGATTAGCCATAACCTATCATAGCAGGGGAATGTGAGGCCATGGACAGAGCTAGGGCTCTGAGTTAGGTAAAAGTGAATTTATGTTGGTATTGCATTATGTGTCCTTGAGTGAATGAGTTAACTTCATCCTGCTTCTGTTTCCTAATATTTAAAATAGATGTACAATGTCAATGAGGGTTGTTTATAAATGTCTCTCAGAGTGTTTGAGAAATAAATGAGAGATATTTGTAGTGTCTTACCCAATTCATTTCACAGAGTAAGTGTTTACATTAGCTTTGTTCACCTTCTCTGTTCCTATTAATATTTTGCAAAGTTGTTCTTTTCTTTTGGATCCTGTGAGATAGCTGCAATTTTATTTTTAAATATAATTTTTTTCTCTCTTGGCAGGCAAAACAGCAATGACACCTTCATCTGACTCAATACACTTATGTGTCATCCAAATGATTATTTGCTCCCACTGACAATGCCTTACTAGACATGTATGATTAGGAGCCATTTGGAATAATATACCCACATATTATATAAACACCTTTTGTTCTCAAGTATTTGATACGCATGTTTAATGTGGTAGAGGAAGAAAATTATACACACATATAATTGTAGCAACTAAGATGTGCAAAGGAGAAAAATGCCACCAGAACTACTTGACTTACAGCTGGTGCATTCCCATTCTGTGATCAAAATAAGGACAATGACAAAGTAAGGTGAGAAAATAGACTAGCGTGAGGGGCCAGGATTGTCAAAATTCTATTGGTTAAATAAAAAGTACCATTCTGTTGTTAAACTATCAGTACAGAGAAGGTAGATATGTTTCTAATGAAGTCTGGGCATAACAGCTCTCATGTCCTTGTCCGTGTGCTTTAAACATTATCACTGAGAATGGTTAGGGAGGAACTGAGAACCAAATAAACTGGCATAAATGGAGATCAGTTATTGAACATGGAGGGAATGCAAAGAAGGAAAAGAATGAGAGAAGCAAAGTTGAATAGATTAGAAAAGCACATGTTGAATGAGATCCAAGGGACAAAAGAACATCCTTCCCATACTCAGGGCTCCTTTTATTCCATGCTGAGACATCCATCAACAGATCCCCTCATGTACTTTTTATTATTTGTTTGTTTGTTTGTCTTTTAAAGATTTTACTTATTCATTTGACAGACAGACATCACAAATAGGCAGAGGAGCAGGCAGAGAGAGGGAGGGAAGCAGGCTCCCTGCTGAGCAGAGATCCCGATGTGGGGCTCCGTCCCAGGACCCTGGGATCATGACCTGAGCTGAAGACAGAGGCTCTAACCCACTGAGCCACCCAGGTACCTCCACCCATGCACTTTTGAAAATTAATACTGACTTATTTAGATACAAAACAAAAAGGTGGGAGAGAGAGAGAGTAGAGGGAGGGGCAGAAGGAGAGAGAGAATATTGGAACAGACTTGGCATGGAGCCCAATGTGGGACTCAATCCCAAAACCCTGAGATCAGGACCTGAGCCAAAATCAGAGTCAGCCACTTAACCAGTGGAGCCACCCAGATGCCCCAAAGGATAGGAATTTGAATTCCCGTTATCCTATTTATCAATTCCTGATCACTTAGTTATTACTCTAAGCCATACTATCTTGTCTAGAATGGACCCATTTGATAAGAGTAAATTCATCTTCTGTAAATAGCCTTTCAATCTTTAATAGGTGTCATACTAAAAAAACAATCAACCCTAAATCAATCTCCTCATAAATTATTTCATGAAAATCTTCTTTCTATGATTAAACAATTACAGATCTTAGTATCCTCTTCATTATTGCTGGATTATTTTCTACTCTTCCTATAATAACCATGTTCCTACTTGAAAATGTCATAACAGACTCTTTCTCACTTCTTGAAATACGTTAACAGCCCTTTCATAACTTTTCTTACACTGATCTACTTTTTAAATCTTTCAAATATCTGGGGGCACCTGGGTGGCTCAGTGGGTTAAAGCCTCTGCCTTCAGCACAGGTCATGATCCCAGGGTCCTGGGATGGAGCCCCACATCCGGCTCTCTGCTCAGCAGGGAGCCTGCTTCCCCCTCTCTCTCTCTGCCTCCCTCTCTGCCTACTTGTGATCTCTGTCAAATAAATAAATAAAAATCTAAATAAATAAATAAATAAATAAATCTTCCAAATACCTGCACTGCTCCTAAATATAAATGAACATTCTAGTATCTGGGACATAAGGTTCTTAACCAGATATGATGTTGAATGACCCAGTCTGCAATGGGGTTCTGAAATCTACTAGTTAAAGGCCAACAAACTGAATCATAATCAGAGTCAAAAACATATATCAAATAAGTATGTTCTGGTAAAACTCTGAAGTCATCATAAAAAGGGACTTGAAGAATTTTTTCAACATTCAATGTATTTCTCTTTTTTGACATTCATCTTATTCTTCAGGTATACTAGTCATGTTCTATTAAACTGGATGCATGGCAGGCACACACTTTCCCCCTTCATAACTGTTAGTTCTGCCTGACTGAACCTAAATATCAAAAACGATTGGAGAGAGATGGGATGACAATGTTGGAAAGAATTCTCTAAAAGGTTATGTATTATGCTTCAAAAAGAAGGTAGCAAATTCACTCTTTCTCTTGTTAGTAAACCATTCCATCCAAGGGAATATGTGCCTTTTGTTCATTAATCGCAGGATGTGCTGCCCTGCTTGAACCTCTTTGCATTCTGTGGGTAACGTCGAAAAGAAGGAAGCAAAAATAAGGTATCTCCTTAGCATCCAGTATAGTTTACTGCTGTCTGCTTTTTGATGTTTAACAGTGATCTCACTCCCACCAGCAGTAGGTCAATGAAGCAAAAATACATAATAAACCAAATCAAATCCTATTTTCTTCCTTTGTAATAATCTCTTTAAATGCTTGTCTCTGGTATTTGCAACCTCTTATATGGAAAGAGTGATTTTATGGACTCCTAATACAATAAATCATTATAAATAGCTTGATTCCTACCTATTTCTATAATTGATGATATATTTATACTTTTGTGTTGTCATCAACACAAAACATAAAACCTACCTAGTGAGCTGAATCATAGCCCCCCACAACATAAGGCCAAGTCCTAACTCTGGTACCTCTGAATGTGATCTTACTTGGAAATGGGGATTTTGCAGATATAATTAAGGGTCTTGACATTAAGTCATTCTGGATTTAGGGTGAACTGTTACAAGAACAAAGAGTGGGAGATTTGATGGGGGACAAAGAGAAACAGAGGAAAAACCAGAGATCAAAGTTAATGCAGTCACAAGCCAGGGAAATGTCATGGATTGCTAGGAGCCCACAGGAGCTAGGAGAGAAGCATGGAACAGAGCCTCCCTTGGATACTTCACAATGAACCAACCCCACTGGTATCTTCTTAATTTTAGATTTCTGGCCTCCAGGACTGCAAGAGAATAAATTTCTGTTGTTGTAAACCACCCTGCAGCATTTGTTGTGGGAACCTTACGTGGAAAATATGTATCAAGTGGGAAATTTGCTAAATACTGTAAGCAAAGGAATTTGCATCAAGAAGAGATGTACTTTGAATACCAGCTTGGATACCGTAACTCTAAGCTTACTGCCTAAGCTTACTAGATAAGTTACATAAACATCCATGTCTCTTTTTATTTTTCATAAAATTGGAGTTAAAAAATACCATCCTCATGGAGTTATTGGAAAGAAAAATGAAAATTACTCATGTAGCTGTCTAGAATTTTGTGGTTTTATATACAATATTTATTAAAAACATTATTCTCAGAACATTTCAATGTCTCATTGAAACACAATGTGCAAACTGCACATGCAAATTAATGTCTTTTTCTTTTAAACCCTCTTAATTTGAGAACAATAATTGCCAAGTCAACCACTTAGCTCCAAGTAAGGCTTTAGGTGAAGTCTCTTCTAGATAGCAAGGCATTTGTGCAGATAAAGATGTTTTTTATTTCTTAGCCGCTGTTTCTCACATCTGATTTTGAATATGCTTGAGAGATGATATAATTAGCAAGATTAATTAGTAGTCAGCAGAATAAAGTCATACTTCTTCACATTAGCAATATGTCAGTACCAAAATGCTGAAGCTTTCAGAGAAATTAGATCACAAATGTTTAGTGCTTGTTAGGTCAGACAACTCAATGAAATTTACCATTTTTGTGTGTGTGCTGATTTGCAAAAATGTAACAAAGATAGTCAGATGAAAGAGATGGAGATTCATTAACTTTGTAAAAAAAAAAAACTCTTTAATTGCAAATTAGATAGGAACACATCAAATTCAAATTAGAATCAATTAGCTCTTTCTCCCCCAACCAATTAATAATAAGAAGAGAAGATACTTGAAGGGATAATGATCTTTAGGAGCACTCTTTTGGGTAGAGCTGGGTATCAGGTATTTCTTTCCATAAAAGTTTTTTTAAACTTTAAAAACCATAAAAATTTAAGCACAGCGACAGCGGTGTTATTTATCCTGGAAGGCATCAGTTAGTCTATCATGCCAACAATAGTGCTAGGTATGTGCTTCCAATGTGCCTCAAAACTCCATTTACCTGTGCTCTACTTCTTTGTCTCTCCCTAAGATGAAATCTTTGAGGGCACAGGCTGTGAGCTATGTCACATTGTGCCATTTTGGAGCTTGAGACAAAAGGAAAAACCAACAGTACTGACCCCCTTTTTAAATACTTAAGATTTTGTTCATCATGGACCTTTTGCATTCGTTGTTATTTTGTGAAGTGCCTTATTAAACTATTGTTTTGAGTGCTGAATTTTTGGACACATCCTTAAGTGTCATGCTCCAGGAGGGGACTTTAGATAGAATTCAATGACATTTAGAATGTTCTATATTGGTTGGAGGTATCTGTTATTGACCATATGCATTCTTAAAATATTTTATATGAATATTATGAATTCAATTTAGTTAACATATAGTGTATTATTAGTTTCAAAGATAGAATTTAGTGATTCATCAGTTGCATATAATATCCAGTGCTCATTACATCAAGTGCCCTCCTTAAAACCCATCCCCAAATATCCCATCGCACACCCACCTCCCCTCCAGCAACCCACAGTTTGTTCTCTATAGTTAAGAGTCTGTTATGGTTTGCCTCCTTTTGTTTTTATCTTACTTATCCTTCCCCTCTCCTATGTTCATCTGTTTTGTTTCTTAAATTCCACATATGAGTGGAATCATACAGTATCTGACTTATTTCACTTAGCAAAATACCCTCTAGTTCCATCCACATCGTTGCAAATCGCAAGATTTCATTTTTTTGATGACTGAGTAACATTCCATTGTATGTATATACCACATTTTCTCTCCTTTTTTAAAGATTTTATTTATTTATTTGTCAGAGAGAGTGAGCACAGGCAGACAGAGTGGCAGAGAAAGAGAAGCAGGCTCCCTGCCGAGCAAGGAGCCCGATGTGGGACTTGACCCCAGGACGCTGGGATCAGGACCTGAGCCGATGGCAGCCGCTTAACCAACTGAGCCACCCAGGCATCCCTATACCACATTTTCTTTATCCATTCATCTGTTGATGGTCATCTGGGCTCTTTCCATAGTTTGGCTATTGTGAACATTGTATGACTGAAGCTCAGGTGCTCTTTTGAATCACTGTATTTGTATCTTTTGGATACATACCTAGTAGCACAATTGCTAGGTCATAGAGTAATTCTATTTTTAACTTTTTGAGGAACCTCCATTCTGTTTTCCAGGATGGCTACACCAGTTTGCATTCCAACCGGTAGTGTAAAAGGGCTCCCCTTTCTCCACATCCTCGCCAACATCTGTTGTTTCCAGAGTTTAATTTCAGACTTTCTGGGCAGTGTAAGTTTGTATCTCTCTGTGGTTTTGATTTTTATTTCCTTGATGCCAAGTGATGTTGAGTATTTTGATAATGTAAAAACTTGTTTAATAGGATGATTAATAAATGAGCTTTAAACAGGATTAGAGGTTCTTAATGAGAATCTAAAATTTTGTTCTGCCTAGAAATGAGATGAATATGATAGTAGGATACAATAGAGCATATATCTATTGATAAATTAGTCTGTGAAAGAAAGACATATTCATTGTAATCAAACTTGTCTATAGTAAATTTCTTTTAAAAAGTTATTTGTCCATGCAATGGACAAACTTTCAAAGAATACGACTTGGATTTTTATGGTGCATTACGGATTGTACATTATGTTAAAGATACATTGAATACTAAAAATGGTAAATCCCATGCCAGCCACTGCTAATGTCTTTCAAACTACCATGTGTAATGTCTTCTCTCCTAATTCAGTTCTGGTCTCTTTATTGGCTTTGCTCAGGTCAGAAAAATGAAATATTAAAAAAAGTAGAATCATATAACCTATAATTAATTGCCTGATATTAATCCATTTAGCTAAAAATTTTAAGAATGTGTTTTATGCAAGTATAGTCCCCACAAAAATGGATATAACATGATTATAAGCAAAATTCCTGGAAACAGAGTAGTGATGGGAGGGGAAGGTTTATAGGATTATATAAAAAGTAACAATCAAAATTTTTTTCTAGTTCAGAAGAATGTCATTAAAATGATTCATGCCTCAGAATCTCATCTCTTAACCTCGTAAGTCAAGGAGGTCTGTAAACTTTCAATCAGAAGAAAAACCCAACCCTGCAATAAAATAAAAAATAAATAGTTCTAAGCAATAGCCGCAGGTGATTCTACCAAGCAGATTTTGATAGACAGTGGATTTTTCCTTAAATGCAGGTTTGCATGAATCTGTCCAGTTATTAAAAGAGATAGAAATAGCTATAAATACAATAATATGAATATATTTTTTCTTTAAATTCTGAATGTTCTCAGTTTGAAGAGAGATTGAGAATTTTCTAAACGTTTAATATACTACTTCTGGAACTAGATAGTCCCGACCAAATTAGGGTATGGATTGACATGGTAGGAAGCAGAAAAGTATACTTAGAAAAAAGAATACAGTTCAGACAGAGTCAAATTTTGTCTTTTTTTTTTTTTTTAACCAATGGTATAATGAGCAGGGATTACAAATTAATTTAAGAACCATATCACATATATTGACTATCTTGCATCATACATATTATCTATTATTGCATGATAAACCATAACAAAACACAGGAACTTAAAATTGTTCTCATCTTTCACTAATATGATGTGATTTGGCTCAACCTGCAGTTTTTCTGCTCCATCTGATATTGACTGGGTAAAGGTCAGATAGCCATGGAATGCCAGGCCATTGGGCCAATCTTAAATTGCCCTGAAATGTTAAAGACAGCTCACTACACAGGCTAGTCCTGGCTTCTGGGTAGGGACAGAATGGGACTGACAATGAGAGCAAGTTAGTTCTCCATATGACCACCTTCTAGGCTTGGGCTTCCTCATGCTGTAGCTTCTAGAAAGTGAAAACTGCCAGTCATCTTAAAGCCCGGGTTTCTAGAATGTCACTTCTATCATAGGCTGTTAGTTGAAGCCAGTCCGAAAGGCTAGCTCTAATTCAAGGGGAAGGTAAATAAGTTTCGGCTTTTTTATGTTCATACCACACCTCACATCAAGGAATGAGAGTAATTGTCAGACAATGTCTTTGGAGAACAGCTGCCATGTTACTTAATATAAATTTATCCTTGATAGGATAACCTGAATACAATCCATTTTATAATGTAGGTATATATATATATTTTCTAAAATAGTCCATTTTTCACTAAAAAACCTGAAATTACAAACTTTATTGATTTTTCAAAGATAGCTACCTAACATCTACAAAGTCACTTAATAAATCCAGTAAGGTAGAGCGGACAAACCAAATACGTATAGTGTGGGATGTACTTACTCATGGCAATGTATAAAATCCAGTCTCTCTAATGGGGCTGAAAGTTATCGAACTGAAGTTATGAAAAAACTTCAAGTACAGAGTTGACTTCAACTCCAGGTAAATGTTTTTAAGTTGCTTGATTTCTTGAAACCTTTGTTTCCTCATTTATTAGAGAGCTCTTGGGCACCTGGATAGCTCAGTCAGCTAAGCATCTGCTTTCAGCTCAGGTCATGATCTCAGGGTCCTGGGTTGGAGCCCTATGTGGGGCTCCCTGCTCAGTGGGGGATCTGCTTCTCCCTTTCTCTTTGCCCCTCCCCCTGCTTGTATTCTCTCTCAAATAAACAAAATCTTAAAAAAAAAATAGAGATCCTAATATTCTAGTGGATGTTCCTTATCGACCAATATAACCAGTGCTTTCTAACAGTCCTCATCTAATAACACCCAAATTTCATTTGGATAACTACCTATTTCTCAAGCAGCCCAGTATGGACCATTAATGACTTAACCAATTATCACTTTTCATCTTTCTGGCTACAGTGGAGTCAGGAGAGCATTTGTAACTCAAGCCAATCCAGATAGAATCAATTTAAGAACACATGGGATATTGGGACAAAGAATACATCTCTTTCCCCAGCCACAGACAAAGCAGCCTATAGCACTAGGCATTGTTACCAATGCCCTTCCACACAGAATTGTCTTAGCATGATGACAATGATATGGAGGTCACAGAAGAGGGAATGAAAAGACTACATCCCGTTGGGATCCCGTTGCACCATTGGATCTACCTTCTTAAAGCTTCCTTTACTTCTGGACATTCCGCATTTGAGAGCTATTACAGAACCTTTTGTTCTAAGTCCCTTTATGTTGGAATTTCTGATACTAGCAAAATTAACAGCTTGAAAAAGTATATATACTTTTCACAAGGTCGTGTTGATGAAATGTGACAGTAGTTACAAAACACTTAGCACAGTGTCTAGCAAAAAACAAAAGATCTTTTATATTCTCCTTTCATGAATTTATTGAAATATGGCAATATTTCCGTCCATCAATTTTAATTTTTCCTCAAGAACCAGATTTAATCTTTTGTTGTCATTGTTTCATTACTGAACAAAAGAAAAAATCCTGGGAGTTTGGGTCCATTTGACTTCAATTTGAATACATAAGGTAGAGGTGTCTGTAATTACCAGCTTACCTACCAGAGTATAATATAGTATAAATAAAAAAACACAATAAAAATGTAATTACAGAAGCTGGTTGATTTCTTTTTTGAAAGGAGTTTATGTTGGATAAGAAAACGCTGATTTCTGTTATTTTTTATGATTACAGTATTCTATTTATATTCTCAGCGCTGAATTAATTTCCTTGTCTAATGCTCACCTTGCTGAGGATCCTTTTAAAATACTTTAATGAGTTGAGTACATAAATCATCTTAGTGAACACAAATACTTACATGTAAAAACTCTGGAGGGAGTTTTTTTTTTTTTTTTTTTTTTTTAGATTTTAGAGTGGGAGATAAGTCACTGAAAGGTTTCATGCCTCTTTTTTTAATCTATCAAAGTAAAAAAAAGGAACAATTGTCCTTTTTCACAGACTTAGCAGTGGCAAAGTCTTAAAAAAACATTCAAAAGAAATATAAAGCATTTCCAGGTATCTGTGTAATGTATTATAAATAAAATTTGCCAAGTATAGACAACATTAGTGTACATTTTTATAATCTTCAACTATAAGCAGGCATCACTCCAGAACTGTAAATGAATTATATACATGTAGGCACATGTCCCTATTAATAATGAGAATTTCCTAAGGATTTATTATGGACTGAAATTTGAGAAGTCACTTCTAAATATTATAAACCAGATTCAAAGGGTGCCCAGGGGCTCAATTGTAAAGTGTCTGCCTTCAGCTCAGGTCATGATCCCAGGAACTTGGGATCAAACCTGCGGTAGGGCTCCCTGCTTTGCTGGAGTATGGGAGTATGCTTCTTCCTTTCCCACTCCCCCCTGCTTACTGTCCCTTTCTCACTGTCTTTCTCTCTCTTTGTCAAATAAATAAATAAAATATTTTAAATAAATAAATAAATAAATAAAAACCAGATGAGAGAATATTTCATTCACGTCTTTCATTAGCTGTATTTATGTATGTTGTTCCTAATTCTAATTTTTAAGTATTTTATATATTTTTATTCTGACATAGAAGAAAAATTTCTTAAAATGCCCAACCTTTCCTAGTTCTCTCTGCCTTGATCACCAGAATCAAAACCACATATAAGTGGACAATTTAAAAATAAATAAAAAGTGGGGCTCCTGGGTGGCTCAGTGGGTTAAAGCCTCTGCCTTCGGCTCAGGTCATGATCTTAGGTTCCTGGGATCGAGCCCTGCATTGGGTTCTCTGCTCAGCGGGGAGCCTGCTTCTCCCTCTCTCTCTCTCTCTGCCTGCCTCTCTGCCTACTTGTGATCTCTGTCTGTCAAATAAATAAATAAATGAATCTTTAAAAAAAAAAATAAATATTCAGGAATAAACTTAACCAATGAGATGAAAGACCTGTGCTCTGAAAACTAAAAAACAATGATGAACGAAATTGAAGATGACACTAAAAAATGGAAAGATATTCCATGTTCATGCATCGGGAGAACAAAAATTATTAAAGTGTCTATAGTACCCAAAGCAATCTACAGGTTTAATGCACTCCCTATCAAAATACCAGCAGCATTTTTCACATAACTAAAACAAATAATCCCAAAATTTGTATGGAATCACAAAAAATGCTGAATATCCAAAGTGGTCTTGAAAAACAACAAAATTGGAGGCATTGCAATTCCAGATTTGAAGATATACTATAAAGCTATAATAATCAAAACAGTTTGGCACTGACACAAAAATAGGCACATAGATAAATAGAATAGAATAGAGAACACAGAAATAAAATAGAAATAAACCCACAAATATATGGTCAATAATATATTTTCAACAAAGGAGGTGATATAATCTTCAATAAAGGAGGCAAGAACATGCAATGGGTAAAAGACAGTTCCTTCAACAAGGGGTATTGGGAAAACTGGACAGCTACATGCAAAAGAATGAAACTGGACCACTTTCTCATACCATACATAAAAATAATTTTTAAATGGATTAAAGATCTAATGTAAGAACTGAAACCATAAAAATCCTAGAAGAGAGCACATGCAATAATTTCTCAGCTGTACTGACATTTCTCTAGATATGTCTCTTGAGGTAAGGGAAACAAAAGAAAAAAGAAATATTGGAACTACATCAAAATTAAAAGCTTCTGCATAGCAAAGGAAACAATCAAAGAAACTAAAAGACAACCTGCTGAATGAGAGAAGATATATGCAAACAGCATATCCAAAATATAAAAATAACTTATACAACCTAATACCAAAAAACCCACAAATAATTCAATTAAAAATAGACAGAAGACACGATCAGACATGTCTCCAAAGAAGACATACAGATAGGCAACAGACACATGAAAAGATGCTCAACATCACTAATCATCAGAAAATGCAAATGAAAACCATAATGGGATATCACTTTAGACCTCTTAGAATGGTGAAAATCAAAGACACAAAAACAAACATTGGCAAGTATGTGGAGAAAAAGGTATACTTGTGTACTGTCGGTGGGAATGCAAACTGGTGCAGCCATTATGGCAAACAGTATGGAGTTTCCTCAAAAAATTAAAAATAGAATTATCATATGATCCAATAAACAATGAAAATGAAAATACTAATTTGAGAAGATATATGCACCCCTATGTTTATTGCAGCATTGTTTGCAATAGCCATGATATGGAAGCAACCTAAGTGTCTGTCAATAGATGAGTGGATAAAGAAGATGTAGTATTTACATATGTAATGGAATATTACTCAGCCATAAAAAATAATGAAATCTTGCCATTTGGGACAACATGGATGGACCTAGGGAGTATTATTTAAAGTGAAATAAGTCAGTGGCAGATATTTGTCAGTCATATGGAGAATCACTGGGTATTGAGTAAACATTCCTTAAATTACTAGTTTGTAAACTTTTCATTTGTTGAGTTTGCTTAAAGTCAGTCACATCTATATTCTCATTCAGCAGGTGCACAACAAATCCCTTTAGAGACACTAAAATTTTTCCTAAATGAGAATCACTGAAGGGAACATGAAGACTCATCTATGATGTGATTGGGAATATAGTAGCAGTTTTTAGGTTCTTTAAAACTATATACCTAGTGGGCCTTGCATATCTACCTCATAGTCTGTGAGGAAACAGAGGAAAGTATGTTTCTATAGCTTGTTTCACTCTTAACAATTCATCATCGTACAGCTATAAACATTAGGAAACATAAAATCCCATCAATACAGAAGGAAATTAGGAATCAATATCATGAAGAAGAAATTGATCTAAGAACCCACAATTCTGATCTGAGATCCATAACAGTGATCTCTGTAACAGAGCCTCTGTGGAATCAAAATTTTCTAAGCTTGTTTTCCTTTTGTTAAAAAAAAAAAAAAAAATATATATATATATATATATATATATATATATATATATGACAGTAAATTTTAGGCCCTCAAGGGAAGTACACAGAAGATCATTAAGCCTAAATGAACAAACCGACAGAATAACAACTCAGATATAAATCAGAGAGTGACATAAGAAAATGCTTTTTGCAAGTCCTGTTTATATACCTTACTTTCCAAGGAGAACATTTTGCCTCCCTCATAACTGGCTTAGAGTTATATAACATAACTGTTTCCTGTTATAACTGTTAATAACATAACTGATTCCTTTGACTTTCCACTGATCATCACCATTATCATGTTATTACAGTCTAAAAAAATTTTTTAAAGGTTTTATTTATTTATTTGAGAGAGAAAGAGAGCATGAGAGGAGGGAGGTCAGCAGGAGAAGCAGACTCCCTGCCGAGCAGGGAGCCCAATGTGGAACTCAATCCCGGGACTCCAGAATCATGACTTGAGCCAAAGACAGTTGCTTAACCAACTGAGCCACCCAGGTGCCCCTCCAGTCTAAACATTTGATTTAATCGTTGTCTACCATCTGGTTCAATTCTTCATCATGCACCCTAGTCAGTCCATAACAGGAGCTCTGGCCTGGACAACACTCTTTTGTTCTAACTATCACAGTTTAACTTTGATGGCTAGTGAGAAGATCAAGAGGATTTTAGGACTGTCTTACAGTTTTGACAAATACTTTTCACCAAATACATAATAACTGATTTTTTTTTATTTCTCATCTCCCTATAAATATCTCAAAATCATTATTCTGTCATAAATTACCCTGCGGATGATAGTCCAACACTCTCAAAATTGCATTTCCATAGTATCAGAAGTTTGAAGTGGATTTTATGGATGCCTTTGTTTAGACTCACTCCTTGCAAGGTTGAAGAACAAAAATTTATTAAGGATTTTTTTCTCTTGTCCAAACGAAGTGGGAGAAATAGAAAAGATCAATACATACAAAGAATTTTCTACTTGGAAAATAATAAATATGAACTCTATAATTACTAAAATAACCAAATCTAATACACTAAAAATTTCTTAACATAATGAAGCCATTTAAACACATGATCCCTTCTTTTTCCCTACTGATAACCTTGCTTAAAAAGAAAAAAAATTACATTGACTTTGAAACAATCCCAAAATATGTGGAATAATTAACAGAGCTGTGATCATTGTTATAAATCTCCTGAGAACAGCCACTGTAATAAAATTGGCATATTAAAACTACAGGAAAAAAAAAAAACAGATACAACTAAACATGATTAATGATGAATTTCACATGCAAAGACTATAAAACAGTTGTGAACTTTGACTTTTATCAAACTTTCTCATTAATCTGATTTTTTGTTTGATAAGAGCACACATACTAGCATATACCTTACTTTGCTCAAATATTTGAATTTCCTATTCTTGCTGCTATAGTGGATTCTTTTTTTTTTTTTTTTTTTTTGGCCAGTTAGAGTAGAAATAGAATCTCCAAATGTCGATGTGGCAATAATATGGAAGGTCATTCCCACAGAATCATAGGTAAACTTTTCAGTACTTGATTCTGATAGATTTGAAAATCATTGTGTAGCCAGGCATTTTTCTGTAGATAATCTCTTCTGAGTGACTTTAACAGTATGATTCATGTTTCTCAATGGTCTTGAAATCTTTTAAGTAACTTGGTGACTAATGTTTATGCCCTCAGTTCATTCATAGCTCCTCTTTAGACAAATCCTCAAATTGAAATAAATAAAATAAATTATTTAATTTCTTACTTGTATGTTCTCTATCAGCTATGGAAATTTTTTTCTCCCAAATGAAGTAAAGGGTGGGAAATGGACATAGTCATCACAATAGAAGGAAGGAAACTATTTATTATGCATCTTCAATCTTATGATCTAAAATGGCCTTTTTTACTGTGTAATAAACAATTCTTGATTCCAGTATATTTCCCCCCTGAGGATGCTTCTGCTTTCACAGTGACAATAACTAGGATCAGGATATTGAGTAGACAGAACACCCATTATTTATTTGGCCTGAAGAAGGCACTAAGGTTACTCCTGGGTACATACCTAAAATGTAAGCATGAACTATACAGTTGCTTTGTATATCAAGAATCAGTTTTGGGGCACCTGGGTGGCTCAGTGGGTTGAGCCTCTACCTTCGGCTCAGGTCATGATCCCAGGGTCCTGGGATCAAGCCCCGCATCTGGCGCTCTGCTCAGCAGGGAGCCTGCTTCCTCCCCTCTCTCTCTGCCTGCCTCTCTACCTACTTGTGATCTCTGTCAAATAAATAAATATTTAAAAAATATTTGCAATGAAATATACTGAATAATGTTTATAAATATTTCTTGGCTTGATTTATAACAAACAAATCCATCAGATGTAAATAATATAGATAATATGAAATCCTACCAAAATGGATACTCCTATTTACACAAATTGATATATTAATTACAGTTAAGTTAAAATGGTCTTTTATCTATCATCTTGACCCTTAACTCCCTCTCAGTTAAATTAAATTAAAATGGTTTTTATCTTTATGTCTCCTTGACTGCCTCGAATTTCTACATTTTGTCACTATTATTATTATTATTATTATTATTATTATTTCTTACATTTATCTAAGCCTTATTCTTGTCTTGCTGCTGAACTAGGAGGGGAGATTTTGAGATGCTGCTTTTCTATTTCTTCCTTAAAATGATTTTGTTCCCTTTGTTCTACACCATCACATCATTACCTGTAACCACATCTCACTAAAACATGGCTTTCCTTTTTGTGAATCCTAGGTCAGATCTCTCCTTCATGATCCTTATCTCTATGAGAATTTCTCCAAATGCACCATGATTAAAAATAAAAAAGAAGAGTTGTCAGGTTACAGACAAAAGAGACATATGACAGCCAATGAACTTAAAAATGAATGTATTCAGATCAAAAATTAGGATCTGAAATGGACAAGAAGGAGGGAAAAAGCTGAAGAAGGCATTTGGTAAAGATTCATACTGCTGCCTGTAACAATTAGGGGAAAATTCAAAATGGAAAATATGTATCATAACTGTTCATCATTTTTTAAGCCTCTCAATGAAATCAGAAGTGAGAATCTTTAAAGCTTTCACTCATGAAATTTTCAAAAATATAAAGAACTATCACTATATTTCCTGGGGACTTCTTAACAGTGAGGCATCTTCACAGATGTAATAATGAAATGTCAGTTAGTGCCAGACTAGGCTTCGAGGCCCATTTTTCAGGTATACACAATCAAAAGTTGAAATCCAATAAGATTAAGAAGATAGCTTTTCAAATATTCTCAGGAGTGTCTCAAAAATAGACTATTTTAAATTGGTTCAAAAAAAAAGAAGAAGAAAAAAGACACTCTAAATATAAAATGAATGTTGCAGAAGGTTATAGAAATTCAAGAGCAGAGGAAATTAAATTGCAGCCAAACTAAAACATATAAGTTCTCCTTATCAATAGATGGTTACTCCTTTTATTTATATTCTCAAATGTATAACAAAATCAGTAGAAAATAAGATAACCAGAAATAGGATTTTCTTATTTTATCTAAGAGTCTCATACTTTGGACATTCAGTTAATGCAAAAAAAATTTAAAAAGCTATACCCTAATTAGTAATAATATGTTGCTCTTTTACCCTGTTTTATAATTAACATGCATCAGTTAAACTGCTGTAGGTTTTCTCTGCACCCCACCAAAGATTTGTTTATGGGGGAAGAACAAATCTAAGGTTGCCTTTCTCTTTTTTAAATGCAATCTATTTTCATATACTTTGTGTTAGATGAAAGTACTAAAAAATTGAGACATTAATGTCCTATATACATCATTTAAAGAACCTTTTCTATTTTTTTTTTTTTTTGTAGAAAACAAAAATAGGGGATTTGGTTATTTTCAGTGTGGCAACTTAAAGATGTTTGAAAATTAGACCATCAATAGGTTGGGTGAAGGGCCTCTCCTCGTAAATCTGGACTGATCTACGATTGTTTTGACCAGTAGAGTGTAATAGAAATGATGCCACATCAGTTTGGTGCTTAGGATTCAAAGGACTCCTACCTTCTACTTTGGTCTTGTGACATCCTGAGCCAACACATCAGACTGACTACTCTGCTAGGGAGATCACATGGTGAGGAGGAAAGGGGCTGCTGAGCCCTCTCTTCCAGCTGCCCCCTCTAAGATACCACACATGGAAGTAAAACCATTTGGGACACTCTAGACAAGCTCAACTCCCCCATGTTATCCCAGTTCATCTCAGGTAAACAAATGAAATGTCCAACCATGTCTTACCTGAATTCCTGACACATTGAACTGAGAGATACAAAAATCATGTTGCTTATGCCACTGAATTTTGAATTAGTCTATTACGAAGCCATATATCACTGGACCAGTGGACATACAAGCTGATATTCAGCAAAATAGAAAGTCGTATCTGTTAAATTATTTTAAAGTTTAGAAAAACCTACTTGACTGCCCCTCTCCAAAACTGTGATGAAAACAACATAGTCGGGATGCCTGGGTGGCTTAGCTGGTTAAGCATCTTCCTTCTGCTCAGGTAATGATCTCAGAGTCCTGGGATAGAGCCCTGCATCTGGCTCCCTACTCAGCGGGGAGTCTGCTTCTCCCTCTCCTCCCTACTTGTGCTCTCTCTCCCAATCTCTGTCTCTCTCAGATAAATAAATAAAATCTTTAAAAAAAGGAAAGGAAAAGATAGTTATCTTTTCATCAGTTTAATCTAGTTGGAAATTCCTTTAACTCTGAAGAAGATATTAGTCTCTGTCAGAGATGGGGATAATCATCAAGCCTTGTATTAATATATGCAAAATTATAAGATTACTGCAATATATTATTGCTTTTAAAACTATAAAGCCTATTTAGAAGAAAAGTATAATACAGATATAGATTTTATAATAATAATTTTATAATAATGTATATTTAAATGTATGCCCATATATAGTGAATTATATTCATTGATTTATACTACACATAAGCCCTATTCTAGGCATTGGAGATCATAGTTTTCTAAATATAACTGATATTACTAAGTAAATAAGTAGCTAGATGCTTTATATCTGCCCAAAACATTAACTGTGACCAACTAGCAACTATGTTTCATTGTATTTCAAGGACCTTAGTAATATCCTTTTACTGCCTTCCCTTTTAGACTTTTTTTAACATTATTATGTATTACTTATATACACAAGAAATATATCTGTACATATCAAGAAACTGAGGAGAGAATACCATAAATAAATTGTAAAAATATGTATGATGATTTTGCTTTAAACCAGAAAAAACTGTAATGGGAATTGCTCAAGTGATCCCAACGGTAGAAAATGGCTTGGGAAGATAAGGTTAAAAGGGGACATTAATCATACTTTATAATTTCTTTCTACATCAGCCCCAGAAATGCAGGAAGACTTTTTCATCTATAGCCAACATAGTCTCATCAGCTTGGGAAGGGTGATATGCTTAAAGATGATATTGAAATTTCATTTAATGGACTAGCCTGAAGTAATGTCTCAATGCAAGTATTCACATTACTGATATTAATGTTCATACCTTATGTGAAAGAACAGTATTGGTGTAACCAGGTCACTCATGCAAATCAGGAGACTCCCATTTTACAATATTAACTTCCCACTATAATTTGATCAGGCTCAGTGACCTGGAGGTAATAAATGAGTAAGTCAACAAACCGAACAACAGATAAATAAATCAACTGCCAATAACATTCTTTCAAACCATCCAATCTCCTGGGATTGATATGTTTAATTAAAGAAAATAAATTGTGCTGTGTTGAATCACTAATGATGCTGTGAATCAAATAGTATTTAAATGATTTGTCTTGCAGTATTTATGTGCTAATTATATTATTCAATTCTGTATGAGCAGGCAAGATAAAGGAAATAGAAATAAGATTTATTTCATCATGTGGTGAGTTTTGCTTTATGAAATCATGAGTGATTAGCCACTTTAAATCAAAAAACAGAAAAATAAAATCACCATGACACATAAAAATTGCAAATTTCATTTGTCTGAGTTACAGATGTAGGGTGCCATCTTGTAGTGTGGTCCCCAAATTCATAACTTTTAGCCATTATGGTGAATACCTTTCATTCTCTCACTGAACACATTGTGATTAAATTGGGATGATGAGTTCCACCTGATTTAACACATAAATAAATAGAGCAGACGAAAGTAACCAAATAATAAAAACCACAAGCAATAGAATATATATTATCAACCATAACTATAATGTGGAGAGATTCAGGTAAGATGCATAAACCATTGTCTTAAGGGAGCTCTTTCCTACCTGTGTTTTCTATAACACTTACACTTGTGACTAAGTCATAGCAATATGGTGACCTCTCATATAGTAGGAACTTATTAGACTCTAGATCAACAGCCCATTTTTTTTGTTGATTTTTTTGTTTTTTGTTTTTTTTTAATTTTTAAAAATTTTAATAAGCATATAATGTATTATTAGCCCCAGGGGTACAGGTCTGTGAATCGCCAGGTTTACACACTTCATGGCACTCACCATAGCACATACCCTCTCTAATGTCCATAACCCCACCCCTCTCCCCTCCCCAACCCTCAGTTTGTTTTGAGACATTAAGAGTCTCTTATGGTTTGTCTCCCTCCCAATCCCATCTTGTTTCATTTATTCTTTTTCTACCCCCCAAACCCACCTCCCCATTGCATCTCCACTTCCTCATATCAGGGAGATCATATGATAGTTGTCTTTCTCCGATTGACTTATTTCGCTAAGCATAATACCCTCTAGTTCCATCCACATCATTGCAAATGGCAAGATTTCATTTCTTTTGATGGCTGCATACTATTCCATTGTGTGTTTGTGTGTGTGTATATATATATATACATATATACCACTCTTCTTTATCCATTCATCTGTTGATGGACATAGAGGTTCTTTCCATAGTTTGGCTATTATGGACATTGCTGCTATAAACATTTGGGTGCACATGGCCCTTCGGATCACTATGTTTGTATCTTTAGGGTAAATACCCAGTAGTGTAATAGCTCTATTTTCAGCTTTTGAGGAACTTCCATGCTGTTTTCCAGAGTGGATGCACCAGCTTGCATTCCCACCAACAGTGTAGGAGGGTTCCCCTTTCTCCACATCCTCACCAGCATCTGTCATTTCCTGACTTGTTCATTTTAGCCATTCTGACTGGTGTGAGGTGGTATCTCATTGTGGTTTTGACCTGTATTTCCCTGATGCCCAGTGATATGGAGCACTTTTTTATGTGTCTGTTGGCCATCTGGATGGCTTCTTAGCAAAAATGTCTGTTCATGTCCTCTGCCCATTTCTAGATTGGATTATTTGTTCTTTGGGTGTTGAGTTTGCTAAGCTCTTTATAGATTTTAGATACTAGCCCTTTATCCGATATGTCATTTGCAAATATCTTCTCCCATTCTGTCAGTTGTCCTTTGGTTTTGTTAACTGTTTCCTTTGCTGTGCAAAAGGTTTTGATCTTGATGAAGTCCCAATAGTTTATTTTTGCCCTTGCTTCCCTTCCCTTTGGTGATGTTCCTAGGAAGAAGTTGCTGAGGCTGAGGTCAAGGAGGTTGCTGCCTGTGTTCTCCTCAAGGATTTTGTTGATGGATTCCTTTCTCACGTTGAGGTCCTTCATCCATTTTGAGTCTATTTTCGTGTGTGGTGTAAGGAAATGGTCCAACTTAATTTTTCTGCATGCGGCTGTCCAATTTTCCCAACACCATTTGTTGAAGAGGCTGTCTTTTTTCCATTGGATATTCTTTCCTGCTTTGTCGATGATTAGTTGACCATAGAGTTGAGGGTCTATTTCTGGGCTCTCTATTCTGTTCCATTGATCTATGTGTCTGTTTTTGTGCCAGTACCACACAGTCTTGATGATGACAGCTTTGTAATAGAGCTTGAAGTCCGGAATTGTGATGCCACCAACTTTGGCTTCCTTTTTCAATATCCCTTTGGCTATTTGAGGTCTTTTCTGGTTCCATATAAATTTTAGGGTTATTTGTTCCATTTCTTTGAAAAAATGATGGGATTTTGATAAGAATTGCATTAAATGTGTATATTGCTTTAGGGAGCATAGACATTTTCACAATATTTGTTCTTCCAATCCATGAGCATGGAACAGTTTTCCATTTCTTTGTTTCTTCCTCAATTTCTTTCATGAGTACTTTATAATTTTCTGAGTATAGATTCTTTGCCTCTTTGGTTAGGTTTATTCCTAGGTATCTTATGGTTTTGGGTGTAATTGTAAATGGGATTGACTCCTTAATTTCTCTTTCTTCTGTCTTGCTGTTGCTGTATAGAAATGCAACTGATTTCTGTGCATTGATTTTATATCCTGACACTTTACTGAATTCCTGTACAAGTTCTAGCAGATTTGGAGTGGAGTCTTTTGGGCCTTTAATTTCTTTTTGTTGTCTGATTGCTGAGACTAGGACTTCTAGTACTATGTTCAATAGCAGTGGTGATAATGGACATCCCTGCCGTGTTCCTGACCTTAGAAGAAAAGCTCTCAGTTTTTCTCTATTGAGAATGATATTTGTGGTGGGTTTTTCATAGATGAACAGCCCATATTTTAACCACTAAAGCTTCAGTTTCTTCATCTTGTCCCCAGTATCCATATCTGAAAGAGTCCAACAATGGTACCTACCACATAGATGGTAAAATTATATGAACTAATAATAATTGTGAAGCTCTCAGTTAAGTGTCTGATGCTACATAAATATAATAGGAGGCTGATGTCATTTTCAGTTGTTACCATAATCAGAAAATGACCCCAGTGGTTAGAGACTTCATACCTATCGAGCAAATAAGACTGCAGTTTTCTCCTCAAAGCTATTAAGACTCTTGAAATTTATTCTTTCATTGTCTCAAATTGTCTCAAACTAAGTCCTCTTAAGCATCTCAAAATAATATTTATAAATAGAAAAATCTGAGTCATAAGCTAATCTCATTAGCGTTCAAACCTGGAGCTGGGAGTGGAGTCTATCTAAGCCAAACCAAAGCTTTTCCACTGAAAATTTCAAATGTCTTGTGTAGGCTTAATAATATTTCAATCTATAAGTCAGCACCTGAAGTCTTAACTGTATATACTATATACTGTGTGATGAAGGCAGTATTACATTCCACCATAATAAAACCACCACTTACAAACTTATTAGATAATAATGGGTGTTTGTATACACTTTCAAAAACAAAATGTGTGCATCTTGATAGGAAGATAGATTTTTTTTCAATGTTTATATATTACGTGTCAAAAATGAATGAGCTTTGAGTAGACAGGAACTGGGAAATGGAAATGGAGAATATGATGCAGAACAATAGGTTACAATGTGGTGGCAGCAAACTGATAAAAAAAAAAGTTTTTATGAGGATAGTGAGGACATAAGCAAGACTGCAATTGAGAGTGTAAGTGAAAAGTAGTAGAACATTAAGTTGAAGGAGTGATTGGCCTTACAGTCAAGAGAAGGAAATTGGGCTTGATCCCAAGTGGGGAGCTGTAATCAGTCTAGAATCCTTTACTGACATGATGAAACCAGTGTTTCACAAGGATTAGTCTGACTGAAGTGGACAGAGATTGCTGAAGGTAAAGGAATCAGTTATCAGATTGCATAGTAATTTAGGATTGAGGAGATAAAGCAGTGGACTAAAGTGGCACAGTGGAACAAGTAGAAAACAATCAAGGACAAGTGTTGGTGAGAAACTGAATTTAGAAGAGGAAGGAGAAATGTCTAGACCAGTATTTTTCCTAGGATTTTAGTTTACTAGTAAAAAATCATGGTTGTGCTAATATAAAGTGGAGAAGAAGGAAAAAGTTACTAAGGAGTGAATACTGATTTTAAATTTTGGAGTTTGTTATTTCTTGAAGGCAGGAATTTTAAGGTGGAAAAATGTCAGTTGACTATATGGGTGAAGTTTATGGGAAAGGTCAAATCTGGAGCATCTCAGAGGACTCACTTGTACCTTCATACATTTCAAAGCTGAATGTGGAGATTAGAATATATTTTTGAGTTTCAAACCAAGGAAAGTTCATTTAAAATATATTCTTTTGTTAGGTCTCCTCTTATTGAATCCTTTGAATTATCTGGTGAAAAGAAACAAAATGTCTTTTCTCAGAGTAATTCCAATGATTGGAATCCAACTCATGAGTTGCCATTATTTGTGGTTATTACTTATATACAGTTATGTTGCCATGATTTGTGATGAAATTTGGTATTTTATATTAATCAATGATATAGTTTCTCTCCACAAGGTGTCTTTTTAAATTTTTTCTTAATTGTTAAATAAGCCAAACTCATAGTCTAAACTGTTGAATCAGCAGGTTTGCTTTGACTGAAGTAGAAGAGGAATCAAGCCATAATCCATTTAACGTCTTTCGCTGTCTTTAAGAAGCAAGAACTTTTTGCCATATGCTGAATGCAAAACAGATGTTGTTCAGTAGGTTTGACTATGGACCACTTCAATTTTTTACTTTTAAGACATTTAAGGATGCCAGATTGTTCTAATCACAAGTGTCAACCATTCATTAGCTTAATGGAAAAAGGTAACAGATTATGTATATAATAGTCACCCAGGGAGAAGATATACTTTTACAACCCATAACACTTATAATCTTCCACAGGAGGGAGAGAGACAAACAATTACTCTAATGGAAAGCAAGAGAAGGTGATTAACATTAAACGGTACCCAAAGACAGATATTTGTGATGGGGATGACATACAGGATAACTATGTAACTTGGCCTTGCCATTTTGAGCAACAAAGCTAGGCAAGATAATATATGTATTGAGATGGTGCAGTTTGAAGAAACCATTGAAGATTTGTCTTTAACTTTTTGAAGAAATCACACTGTTTTCCCCCTTGGTGTGGTTACCTGAATTCCTAAAATGGTTACCAAAGATGACATACCTATAATTAATTCCCTATAAGGATGGTGAAATATCACCCTGGATTATGTGAGGTTTTAGATTACAGTTGACCTTAAGATTGGGAAATTACCTTGCTGGGTCTTATCTACTTACATGAGCCCTTAAAAACAGAGGACTTCCTTTGTATGTTGACAGAAGAGGTCAGAGAGATTGAAAACTTGAGAAGGACTGGATGTGTTCTTGCTGGACTGAGGATAAAATGGGCCAGAGAAGAAAAGTGGCAGCCTTAAGGAATTGAGAGAGCCTCTCAGGCAGAGAGCCAGCAAGGTATGGAGGACTTCAGTCCCACTACTACAAAGAACTGAACTCTGCCAATAAAAAGAATGATTTTGGAAGAGGACCCCAATCTCCAGGAAGAATGCAGTTTGCCAACACTTTGATTTCACCTTTGTGAGACCCTGAACATAGAACCTAGTCAAGCCCACCTGGACTTATAACCTACAGAATTGTGACTTAGAAAAAGTAATGTTAAGGAACAAAACCTTGATTTTATTAGAGCCGGAAGACCAAAAATTTTACTACATATTAAATGCCTACAGCCTGAGGGGAAAAAAATCATTTCAGATCTAAAATATGAATAACCATGGAGGAGCAAAACATGGCTATGCCATCATTCAAGATTAATTTAAGGAGAAGGTTAGAAAGAATGTAAAAATACATATGTATTCATTTTGAATAAACTAAGAAACAGTATTTCATGAAAATGCCTCTGATTTATATTGTCAGACATATTAAAGTATAAGGAAATGCACTATGTGACTAAATATAAATTTCGAGTTCTTTGAATTACTATGACATTATTAAATATCTGCTTTATTTGTACTTTTAAATGAGAGAAAGAATTTTGTTTTTGATCTATAGTTGTCTCATCGAAATACTTTCTTCTTAACAAGGAAATATATAAGAAATTTCCTCTTTGTAAAGCAGTAAAGGAGTTTTGATTATGAAAGTGATTTTAAGAGATAATAAATTCATTTCCATTTTCAAGGGAGTGCAATATCAGATATACTATGGCAGGTGGCAATATGGAGCTTTGTGAAGTGGCAGAGTGCTAGGACATAAGCAGCAGATGAAAAGGGAAAGAAAACAAATCACTAATGGAACACTACCCTCCATGTATTTGGAATCAAATAAATGTGGAACTTCCAGGTATGAGTGACTACTTGTGGTGTTCCCTCATGCTCCTTTCTTTTTTTAGCCATTCTGTGTTTCCTGTACGCTTTGTTTGTTTCTCTCCTATGATTATTGGCACTCATTTCTAGCCAAATACATCCATTATTACCAAGTTTATAGTGAGAAATCATAATTTCTTACCTCATTTTTTTATTTTCCCAATTTTTTTCCTGCTTTATTATAATGTTTTGTGCATCTGTTGAGTGTGAATTTCTTTTCTATAAGATTACACTGGTGAACATAAAATATTAACTTTAGCTTTGTGTTTTCAATGTTATAGTCATTTATTTTGATAGCTTTAATATTAAGTTGTCATTATTCTAAGTCACAATTCAAGGGTAATAGATGTGACTTAATCTTTACTTGACTGCACAAATGAACCATGAAAATGATTCAGTAGGACTTCCAGATGGCCAAATTTTAAAACACTTGGAATTGCGACATAGACGATGCTTCTGAATGCAGCTTATAAACTGTTAACACACTTTCCATGGTCTCTGTTTTTCTCAATGGACTTCAGTTAGGCTTCCTCCCAAAATGTTACATTTAAGCAATTCTCAGTAAGATCATAAATCTAGGTTTCTAAATCCCAAACATGTTTTTGATCCCTTATCATGAGACATTCAACATTTGATGCTATTGGCCATATCTTCCTTTATAAAGGACAGATGCTTCTGAACAACTTCGTCTTCCAACTTCCTACATCACGTATATTTCTATGTGCTCCTATCCTCTTCTTCCCAGCCATTCAGTGTTAAGTCCCCAAAGTTATCTCATAGGCCTAATTTCTATGTCTGTGTTCTTCCTGTAAGTTATTTCTTCTACCATTGACCAGTAGGTCACTCCCTCTTTTTGGATTTCAAATCCACACCTATCAACTTTCGGGGATGTATCCAACTGCCAATTTCCCTCCTCTTGGATGCTTGGCTAAAAGCCACCCAAACTTAATACGACCAAAGCCAAACTTAGAGACTTCCAGCATGTAATAGTTATATATTTCTCTGTAAAAAAATTGCCTCAAAACTTAGTGGTGTAAAAAATAAACATTTATTATATCTCACAGTTTCTCTAAGTCAGGAATATGAGACTGGCTTGACTAGGTATTTTTGGCTTGGCATTCAGTAGATGTTCATGATTGTAGTCATTTGAAGGCTTGATTATAGATGGAGATGACGTTTCTAAAGTACCTTACTCACATGTCTGGTCAGTCAGTACTGTCATTCATCAGGAAGCCTTAGTTGCTCTCCACAAGGGCTTCTCCTGAGGACTGCTTAAGTGTCCACAAAACATGATAGATGTCTTCTCCCAGAAGGAGCAATCCAAGAGACCAAGATGGATGGTGTAATATCAACTCCATTGTATTCCATCAGTTATCCAGGTCAATCATGATTCAGAATGAGAGAGGAGTACATATATATATGTGAATACCAGATGGTAAGGTATTATTGGGGGCCATCTTGAAATCTTACTATACCATACTACATGAGCTTATCTTTTTCTAGATTTTTAGTGATAACAGATAGGCAAGTCAAGAATCTGGGAGTCATTCTTAAGGCTCTCCTCCTTTTCACTCTTGCATATTCAGTCTATTGCTTAGCTTTGTGATTTTGCCACTCCAATAGGTTTTAAATCCATTCTTATCAACTCTAACTACTAACACCTTATCCCTAATGAATCCAATTGCATATATTTTCATCTTCTTACAATCACTTATTTGCACTCCAGTTAAAGTAAACTTTCCAAAACACAAATTAACTTGTGCTGTGCTTTACCTTGAAATATATCCTTGGTTCCTGTTGCTTTCAGGCTAAAGACACTAACATGACTTTAATAGGACTTCCAAAACCCTACATGGTTTGGTATATACTTATGTCTTCAACTATAGTTCACAGGATATTCCCCTTTCCAGTAGACACACACAAAATCATCCAGTTCTGTTGTATTATTCTCCTGTACATGGGGACTTAGCTATCCTTCTAACTGGATAAGTTATTCCTGGTGTCTTCTCTTAGTGAACAATCATATCATTTTTTATATCTGACTTCCTCAGAGAAAATCTCCCAACCTCTGATTGGTTTAAATATTTCTATAATATGGTATTGTATCACATACCTGACATTCATATTCCTTATAGGATTATAATTTTATTTTAATTTTTATGGTTTTCTGTTAACTATTTTACTTATTTAGCTATATTAGTCCTCACTGCCTTTAAGACTTCTGTCTTTGTAACTTCTGTTGAAGCAAAACCAATAAGAAGATGGGATTTTTTTTTAATTATGATGACATTTGATATCAATACACCAACAAATACTGAATAGCAGTCCTTGACCGGCACTACAGTGAATACAAAAATATAAGAGTTATGATGTCCACTGGTTTTGAAAAGATTAATACGACCATGGAATAATCAGGCTTCGGTAAAATACTCAGGACATCCATCAAGGAAGACTGTGTTATGATTGAGAGGAACTAGTACATCTCCCTTATATTTCAGTCATAAAATTTTAGAGGCTCATAGTAGTTAATCCAACTTTGTCTTTGGCTACATTGTATAATTCCATGTTGATATTTTTGGCATAGCTGGCCGTTTGGTAAAAACCAATAAATTAAAATGATAGCCTTCCAACCCACAACCAAAACTAATCACCATAACTATACAAATATTTGATCTGGCAAACTATTAACTATTCTATGAAGGCATTCAACTCAAACATTTAAGCACCTGACATATGTGAAACATTATGTAATGTGATTGAGCTGCATAAAACACCGTATGACACGTTGATTCAAGTTGCTTAAAGTTTATTTAGGAAGATAAGGAATATGTAACTGTAATATAAGTGTAAGATAATGTAAATTGTGGAAAGTATATTAATATCATAAAAGCTGTCTTCTCTAAGTTCAAGAACAATTTCTTGAAGGTTGGGGATTATCAAGCTCTTCATATGCCTTCTGCTGTTTTAGCAATTCACCAATACTGTTATTTCCATTATACAAAGACAAACCAAAAAGATTTGGCTCACTGAATCACATGTTCACTTTTATTAAAAAGTCACAGAAACTGTTCTGACAAGAAAGTCACAGAATGATATCTGACCCTATAACTCTTAGCCCCAAATTCCAGGAGACAAGTTAAGTACTGTTGCTTGAAGCCTGCTGTTGTATGAATTTTCACAGGCAACCTCTTGACCTATCTCTCTAGGCCAAAGACATCTCCAACCTTGTAGAATGTATTCTTGTACTCAACAGTTATCATGAAACTGGAACTTCAGCTACTTCCTCCTCCTTTATTCCATATAGAGGACATTGCTAGAATATTACAGAAATAAATTCATTCACTTCTTTTAAACTACGTTAGATTTTTAAATTTATGTTTGTCAAATGTATACGTATGTATGTACAGTGAGTGCTAGTGGCCTGTGAACATGTTTAAGAGGGTTCTTGGCTGAAAGTAAGTTTTATCACAAAGGCTAACAAAATATGGTGAGGGGAGCCAAAGGAGGAATGGAGGGGTAGAGTGAAGTGACTGATGATGTGATTTTAAAAGATGAGGAGAAGTTACCTGGAAGAGATTGTGGTGAGTATTAAAAATGAGTTATTCTGTGGAATAGCAACATCCATGGAAGAAGGCAAGGAGGGCAATCATGAACAAAACAATGAGTTAGAAGAGTGAAAGGTATGTTCGGAAAACAGTCTCAATTTGAGGACACTGGAACAGTTTTTATGTGGCAGTGTACAGTAAGAGATAGTGCTACAAATATGATATTGTTAGTCAAACCACATGGAAAAACTGGCTTTTGTTCTAAAGGCGCATGTTCAGGATTTTTCTTTAGGAATACATAGACTTAGAACTTGTATATATATGTTCTATACCTCTGAAAGCCCATCTCAAAACTTCTGTGCATAAAACTGTGGGTCAGCATTAATTTTTAAGAAATCTAATACAAAATTGAAAATTTTATTTGGTTTTAGAAAAATGTTTATAGAACCTAAGCTAAGCCTTGCAAGAAATCAAGTTATTGTTATATTTAAGCTAAACATATACTAATTTCTACCTTGTTCTTAAGAGTACATTAGAGGAAGGCACTAGAGTAAAGAATGCTTTATTGAATTTTGTCATCATCTCTTGGATTTGTTAGGTAGATGCTAGATATGAGCAGGGGAAGAAACATCCTGAGGCAGAATCCCAAGTGCTTAACGGGAGAATGACAGAAATAGGAACTGGAGGCAAGAATGGTCATAAATAGGTAACACATTTGGAGCCTGGGGTGCTTTCTGACTTTGTGGCTTCCAAGACACTAGCACTAACTAGGCCAAGAGCCAAAGGTGCAGAACATGCATTCTCCTCTTCACTTGTGCCCAGGGTAACCCCAAGGCTCATTACAACATAGGTACACTGAGATCATGGCCCCTTTAACCAGGGGCAAAGGCTGCCATGATGGTTCTTGTACAAGCCTTGTAGGATCAAAAACTCCCCCTTGCAAACTGTGGGGGGAGTTCCCCAAGTGACTAGAATCAGTCTCCACTAGAAACCACCCCATCCATGACAAAAGACCCAGCTCACATAAAAGGAAAAGACCTCTGTATTCTTAGGGCAGTTGCCAGCTCTGGGCCTGTCCACTCTCCCACCTTGAGAGGGTACTTTCCTTCCTGCTGTCTTTATTCCAGCATGGATCCTCATGTAACTTTTTCATGGGAATCCAAGAACCAAGAGACTTCCATTCACACAACACAGACTCTGACAGGTAAGAAATTCTTTGACTCCTCCTCAGCATGAAGCAATGCCCCATCTGTCTTCTCAGAACTTCTTAGAGCTGTATGATCATATATTATTTAATTTTAGGAGGTTTATAATAGCTAACACTAAAATTAGTCTTGTTTTTTGTTTTTTGCTATACTAAATGTTATTTCTCTAAACAAAAAAGAACTTGTTTTATCTTAGTTGTACCAAAGAAACCCAGAGTAGTTAAAGGTAAAAACAGATTTTATTCAGGAAATACTGAAAATGAGAAAGAGACCTTATTATGCAAATGAACTCAGTTCTGAATAAGAGGAAAAGTGAAATTTATAATTGGGAACAAGGCGGAGGCATCAGTGGATGGAAAATTACTAAAAGTGAACCTTGAGAATTGAGGGCATTCTCACTAAACTGATTTGACAGGATTCTTGCTGAGGGCAGATGAGGGTTATGAGAAGTCACCTGTTGGGGGCGCGATAAGGATGAGATCTGATCAGCTGTTGAGGAGATCAGATATCAAGAGAGGGGATTCTTGCTAAACTGATCCAGCAAGATCTTGTTCCAACTGGGCAATGCAAAGAGGAACACATTGTCCAAACATTGAGGCCTAGTTGAGAAGAGGATTCAGAGTAGCCTGGCAACAGTTGGTCAAGGAGATTGTCTTGTCAGTGAAAACACACATATCTAAGCCAAGGGCAGAACACTCAGGAAAGATGGACTGTAGTTTGCTGAAATGTCTAGAGGACTTCAAATGTTAATGTGAACTTTCAACATTAAGTGGTACACATTCATTCTTGATTTGTCTTTACATATCTTTATGGTAAGTGGCTTCTGCCTTTCTGAAATGCTCTATGAGTCTCAAGTAATTAGAAACTGATTAATCAAATTTGTAGTATCTCATTTAATTGATTTTTTTTTCTCTGCTGAATGAATTCTGCCTTTAACTAATGGATGATGGTATTGATAACAGAGGACATTTTAATCACTGTGCTCTAGTGATAGATGGTCATTCCATTTAATCAAGTGTTATTTGACAGAGTGTTGTGTTTGGGGTTTGTTCAGGTAGTGATTCACAGGTGGGAGGCATGTGGTGGGGGAGAGGAAACATTATAAGTTTCTTAAATAACATAGTTAGACCAAGACATGAAAAACGAGACTGCATCTTATAGAGAAACTTTCTAAACCAACATTTACTATAGTCACTAAAAAATGATGATTTTTAAAATATGATTTTTAAAAAAATCATATGAAAAATACTTGAAGCTTTACATGCAGAGCTGCTTCCAAACCAAGTATATTCTTGCATGTTTTCTCGATTTAAATCCAAACATATGCTAAGAGAATGGTCAATATATTATTAATTCATCTCTTTTATCTAACTGAATAGCTTTATTTTAAAAAGATTTTATTTATTTATTTGACAGATAGAGAGATCACAAGTAGGCAGAGAGGCAGGCAGAGAGGCAGGCAGAGAGAGGGGGAGGCAGGCTCCTTGCTGAGCAGAGAGCCTGATGTGGGACT